>PVJX010040280.1:0-15286 GCA_004027295.1 Dolichotis patagonum | reverse complement strand
ACCATCACCGTGAAACATTTACCCAATTCCAGAGCTGTGAAATGAATTCTCTTTTGTGTGTCAAGTTTGAAATTTTTATTCTTATTTCAAACTCAACTCTGAAGTTACCAATATACCATGATCTAGCACTGCTAAAGGGGCTCAGTTTATTAAAAATTATAAATGGGGTTTTGCAACCTCTGTTATAATTGTGATATATTTAAGAACTGTTTCATAAATGAGATTTTTCTTATTGACCAAAGAGATTTTCCTTTGGAACTTATGCTGTCATCTCCCTGTGAGCCAGCAGTGATTTCCATGGTGAATATTAGATTAACTCAAGTGCATTGGTCAATTTCATAGGTCAAAAATAGCTGACGACCTCAATTTCGCATGAGTCAACCTATAAAATCTGTACTCACCCATTCTTCATGTCATCGCAAACACTCTGAGAAGCCTGAAGTCTAAGCACCTGGCCTTAGTAACCATTCCTGTGCTAGTTATCAAGTTATAAGAAATTCTAGCAACCGATAACTAGTTGGGTTTACTTAACCATGTTTTTATCAAAGACATTTTTGTGATCTTTTTCTGAAATTGTGCTGGATCTGTGAATGTAAGGGCCCAAGTTTTTCCTCACAGTTGTCCTCCTGTAAAAGTGTTATCATGGTCATCCTTCCTGTATGTACCTGGGTGACCATGTAGTAACCTCCCTAACCAACCTCCCTAACCTAAGGGGCATCTTCTTAGACATCTGAATCAAGATGCCCCTTATCTCTGTCTTTGGTGAATGTCACCAAGGGTACTGCTTGCTTGTTCTCGGAATCCTTTTCCAGATGTATTTTCAGAGAAGGGTACTAAATGTCTTTTTCATTTGAGACTGAATAAAATGTAACGATCTTTTTCTAGATGTAGGCTTCTCCTTCACTTATGAAGGTGCAACTTCTATGCTGCACTAGGACAAAGTGACCAAGCTCTCGCTGCACTCTGGTGGATACGAGATTCTGTGAAGTCAGGTCCTGCTATGGTTTGGATGTCACTGGTCCCTCGAGGTTCACGTGTTGGGAGCGTGGTCCTTGGGTGCTGGTCAGGAGTAGTGTACACGTGTTAAGGGGTTGAGCCCCCTAGGAGAGCTTTTGGTCACGGTGGCCTTCCTTTGGAAAGACTGAGGCATTTCTCACGAGATCTGGGTTGGTTCTAGGGAGAGGGTTGTTATAAGTGCCTGAGCCTGGCCCCACCAGCCTTCCTGGCTTCCTGTTTGGTGAGGTGCTTCCCTTCCCCGCACACTCCCACCTTGTCATTTGCCTAAGGTGAAACAGTCAGAGGAGTTCTCCTCAGAGCTGCCCAATACTGTTTGGACATCTAATGTCTAAAACCGTGAGCTTCATAAGATTAGCATGCTTTAGGCATTTCATTAGAGTAACAGAAGCTGGCTGGTCCGATGCATGAGACAGGTTTGTTCACCACCATGTTATGTGGGGCCTGACACAGTGTAGACTTCCAAAAGGCATTAAGCAGTCAGAACAGAAATGGCACTTCTTAGAGTTCCACATTGAAGTCACTGGTCAGGCCGTGTTGATTCACTTTCTTATTAGATCGAACCATGTGAAATTGCTGCTTTGCAGATCAAAAACTGGACATTGACAATCTTAAGTGATTCAACTTAGTAATAAAGTAGAGGCCCAGAAAACTCCAGTCTGTAGGTGGACAAACCTGAAATTGGGAAACACGTTTGCCGTGCAGCGTATCTGCCCAGCGGAGCGGGCCGTGCTGTTGCTACGGCGGTGGCTGCAGGTACGACCTGTGTGCTGCCGGCAGGGCACGCTTCAGCCTGACAGCTGGGACTGCGATAATCAAAGTCCGCTACCTCTGTGTGCAGACCGCACAAGGTGCCAGGCTTGCCCCCTTTGCTCAGCGTGGCAGGATGCCAGGGGTGTGGCCTCCGCTGTGCTGAGAGACAGTACCGCAGCATTATCCCTGGCCTGCCTGGCTCACAGAGAGCTCATCTGACCTGCCCACACCTTCACTTCACATGAGGAAGTTGGCCTTTGAGAGACAAAGGCTGTGCTCAGGGTCACATGTCCAGCTCGGGACTATCAACTCCAGACAAAGGCACATTTTGTTGAGAAACTCAGAATCTTGCTGGACATAGGTGTCAGACCCTAAGTGCCTACAGAGACTGTCAGATTGGGAACCTTCCAGTCAGTGGATTCCCCTGGGATTCACCTGTTTGCAGTGCTTTCTCTGGTCTGGACACTCTCTTGTCTGAGCAGATGCTCCCGCTGCCTGGCGTGCCGGGAAGCTAGGTCTCCCCAGGGCAGCATCACCTCGACAGCCAACGAGCCTCACTCTGGAGATGTGAGCAGTTTCCTTGTTTGCTTGTCCTGCACCTCAAGCTTTAAGGGTCCCCTGTGGGTCACCTGGTTCTGAGTTTGCCTCTTCCAGCTCAGGCTGCAGGCTGCAGCATGTGTCAACAGCTCGCCTCACCTGTCTGACCTCTGTGCTGCTTCCTTGGCTGGCACGGTTCCTAGCCTGTGCCCCGGAGTTAACCTCCTCCTCCACCTCTCATCCTTCAGACCTGCTGAGCACTTCAGGCTCGGCTTGATTTTCCAGCTCTCCGTCCACAGCAAGCCAAGCCCCCAAGGACACTGGCTTCCCCACTTACTAAAATACGTTCCTTAGTGCCTGACTTAGCCTTTCCTCCCGTCTCAGCCCCATGCAGACATGCACCGTAAACATGCAGGTCTTTGCTGATGACTGACGGTTCCGGCTCCTTTAGAAAACTACCTCAGACTTGGCAATTTATAAAGAGCAGAAGTTCATTTGCTGCAGGCCTGCAGTCTGGAAAACTCAGAAGTGCCCCTATTCAGTGTCTGGAGAGGGCTTTCTGTGTCCTTTGTGGCACAGAGATGGGAGGATCAAGAGCCCGGTCAGTTCCCACGAGTCCTTTTAGGATCCCTGACCTGCCCTGTGAGTCCAGAGCTCTGGCAACTTAAACACCTCCTTAGGCAACCCCTCAGTGCAGTCACATTAAGTCTTAGGTTCCAACCTATGAACTGCAGGAGACACACATATTCAAAGCATGGCACAACAATTCTGTCTGAGTGTATCACAAATCTACCCCACAGATTTATCAAATCCTTACAAAACACTCAGAGCATCCTGGAATCCTGAGGTCGGAAGGATGCTGGGAGGCAATTTCCCAAGGCTAACGTGCAGACCAGGACCGAGTGTGAGATAATTTAGGGGGAAAATCTTTCAATTCACTGGCCCCATTCAGAAATCTGATTCATTCGCTCTGTGTTTATAAGAACTTGGATTTTACTAGCACTGCACGTGGTCAGGTTTAGAAACCACAGAAATAGTCTATCTGCCTCTCAGGATAGTTACCCGGTTCCCAGTTAAGCATCTCCTGTGTGCACAAAGTATCACCAGTGCCATCCTGTTCTTGAATCTCTCTCCTTGATAGGAATTTGGTCCTGACCTGAGCCAAAACCAAGTTAGACCAAAAGAGTATGAATACACTTCAAATGGATATAAAATTAAATGATGGAACATTCTAGTGTTTTTGTCAGCGCTGTGGAAAATTTCAAGAAATATCAGTCCACTCTCTGCTGGTGAAAAGCTCATAACGCATTTCTTCTATTTTGGAAAATTTTAATATTGTGATTAATCCATGTCAGTGATCTGTACTTTGACTTTTACCCAGCAAGAAAATGCCTGATGCTTAGAAATGGATAAAGAAGAAATGGTTTTACAACTCATATTTTTATTCTCCTTTTCTTCCTGCTCTAAGACTCAGCTTTTCAGAGAGATCAGTAGCTTCTTCTACAAAATGGAGTAAGTTGGCTTCTACCAGTGCTACAGGTCGGCTGGCATCACCGAGGGTCAGTGCAGAACGGGCTGTGTTTCCATCACACCCTCGCTGGTCCTGCAGAAGGCTCCTCACACTGGCAGTGCGTGTCACAGGACTTGAGGGCCAGATGAGGACAAGAGCCTGACTGATCCCAGAAAAGCAGACCCCTCGGAAGCTGGGAGCCAGAGTCAGCCTTTTCCGTGCTTGGGAGGCTTCCTAAATGGTCATTTGCATAAACAAAAGAAAAAAGAACTAGAAAGCGCACATGCAAAAGAAGATATGGACACAGAAAGAGGTAAAATAAGCTTTCTTACAAAATGTGACAGCTCACAGCAACAGGTGGGGCTGCAGGTCCTGCGGCCTCTCTGCACACTCTGCAAGGCTCTCGCTCCCCAGTGCTAACCTGCCTCCCCCAGGGTGCACACCTGGATGACCTCTGGGTGTTTAAAGGGCACTGTCCTGCTGCTGTCCCTGGAGTCTGCAATGGGCCTCAGGAGCGACGGGATCCAGTTTAGCCACTCGAGCAGGTGATCTCTGCAGATCAGTGCTGCCAAACACTGCTAAACTCGGTATTTCATTGAGGGTGCTTGTTCAATGGAGGAGTCACACACTTTTCCCAAGACACTGACGCACGATCTGCAGGCTTTAGGCCCTAGGGTCTGTAGTTTTCCGGGGCGTTTGTTAGTAGTGCAGTTACTGCTCCTCACAACTGTCATGTCAGTCCCTAGTGACCCTAGGTGACTCCACACAAGGAACAGCTTCGAAGCTGTGTCAGTCACCCAGTCTGTAACGCCGAGGCCACCGTGCTCGACAACCTCCGCCCTCACTGCCTCAGTAGATATGACCGCAGTGCTCTGGTAGTTGCGAGCAGCTCCAGGTAAATCTGTTCCTTGCCAGGGATTTCTGGGGAGAAGATCAGGGTTTAACACAAACAAACAGATTCCCTCAGGCCATCAGGGTTTAGGCTGAACTCCAAGGGTTCACCTTGGCCGGGGCACTCTGACCCAAGAAGGTGTGGTCTAAGGCTTGTGAGGCAGCCTCCTACTGTCAAGGAAAAAGAAGAAAGAGGTCAGGGGATGCCTAGACCCGCAATCCTAAGTAAGGAGCAAGCTGCGGAGAGCAAAGGCAGCCCCCCGGACGGCTGGAGACCTGCACCACGGTTTGTAGGGTTTGGAGAGCAGTCCGACCGGAAGTGCTCCCGTCATTGCCTGTGCCGGCTGCGTGCAGAAGGGCAAGGAGTCTCCAGAGCCAGAGAGGAGCTCTGATGGTCACTCATGAACTGGACCTGGAGAGACCTAGCTATTGACCACCTGTGCTGGGGCCCACACCAGCCTGCACTTAGTCTCAACCAGATTGCTTGTTGCTTGGCCGATGAAACTTTGTCAGGATTCCACCACGCACACCATTGGCCCAGAAATACATAAAAAATGTTTGATATCACTGACCATTGGAGAAATACAAATACAACAGCACTGAGATTCTCCCTTACTACAGAAAGAAGGCCAATACCCAGAACTCACATAACAACAAATGCTGGTGAGGCTTTGGGGAAAAGGGAACTTCCTACACTAGTGATAGAAATGTAAACTAGTATAAATATTATCAAAATCAGCATGCAGATTCCTCAAAAAGCCAATGCTTGGTCATTTTTATTGGACATCACCCCCAGAGAGAGTGTCTTCAGGTGAAGAGACAAGCCATTTCTCTGGGGACCTCTGGGTGGGGATCAACAGCAGGACCCCACTCACACAGCAAAGACGTATGTTAAGTTGACTCAAGCCTGAAGCTGGTTACACTGCCCGCACCCAAAATTCTAGTTACACGGGAGGCTGAGGCAAGAGAACTGCAAGTTTGAGGACTGTCTGGATCGCGAAGTGAGACTTTGTATCAAAAAACCAAAATGAATTAAGCCTGGCAAAACTTTTGGCAAAACTCATTTGCTGACTCAGAAGGACCAAGCCACACAGCAGCCGGCAGAACAACCCTCGGGCTGCTCGATCCTGCAGGAGCAGCCCCCACTCCACCAGATCCGAGCTCAAGAGCTGCCCGCTCGTGTTTAGCCCATTCATGTGAACAGGAAACTGGAGAAATAGCACCTGCCCATCTAGGAACCTGTGGCCAACATCAGCAAAGCATCCTAACACTGTATACCTAATCAAGCCAACCCATCTTATCGTCAGTATTAACCAATGTGTGAGAAGAAATTCATGTTGAGTGGGAAAAAACAACCTAGAAAGCACATAAAAGCATAGAAAAAGATGCAAAAATCACTCACAGTGTCATACTAAAGTAAGGAAACAGCTAAATGCCAAAATATTAAATATGTAGTCAAATGTGTATATGCTCTAATGAGTCACATTGATATGTTACTCTGCCTTTTCATTTGATATCATGTGATGTTTCTGGAACATTTAGCAGATATCATTTCTTAATGATGCAATTAGGCAAGAGCAAGGGAATTTAAGTGCTAGAAAATTTAAAGTTCAGACTTTCTGTAAAGTAAGACTTAAACCAGTTTATAACACTTAATTTAATAATTTAACTTCCAGAAATTTCTTTTAAGACAATAGGCAGAAAGATAGATCGACTGACCTAGAAGGATATTTGTTGCTGCTTTGTGCATAATAGAAAAGTGGGACTAAGTTAAATTGGTTAACAAGTTGCAATGCTTCCAAATAATGGAATATTACAACTGTTGCAAAGGATCCTCTTTTATGTTACGGTATGTTTCTTGCTAACACGCCCATCCCTGATTCTCCTCTGCCTGCTCCAATTTCCCCTCACAGCCTTCAAGCCTTAAGTATTCATTCTCTCTAGCTCACATGGTCATTATGTTCATGACATCGCCCACAACTGTTGCCAAAATGGAATCTCTGGTGACAATCGCAAATGTTGCTCTTCTTTGAAGCATTTCAAAGTTTTGCCTGAGACTTGTACTCCAAGTAACATCTTGACCATTTTGTTAAGATTATGATATATAATATATTAACTATCATTTTCTAACTAGTTTGCTATGGAAGTTTATTTATTTTTCACCAGTGCAAGAAAAACTTTTTTACATTTCCTTTATTGATATCTACTTGTATTATATTAAAATTTTAAATGGCCATAAAAATTCTAGACACATAGCAGGTCGTCAGTAAGTAAATATTTATTGTAGGAAAGCACCCCAGAACTAGAATTTCTTAGTGAAGAGGTATAGACATTTCTGAAACTTTTAGGATAGCCTAAATTTTATAAATCATTTCTATAAAGCATATATAAATTCATATTTTATCAAGGACCTTTGCGAACCCCATAAAATATGCTGGGGGCAAGAGAACTTCTAGTATTCACACTGTTTTCTTGGTAGGGTCCAGTTGGAGGTGCTGTGCTTGGTGTGTTGGAATTTACAAACAACACTTTTGTTGTGCATACTCGCCTCCTTTCAACCGTAAGAACGTAAGACAGTTTTAAGCCATTAAGCGTCTACCATCTTCCTTTACAATCCACACTGCTCTGCAGCACAGTCTCAAGGGTATAATGGAGTTATTTCACACTGGTTTTTTTACTGTCTTAAAAAAGCATCTCACAGAAACAATTTTTTAAACAGCTAGATAAAAACCTACCAGCAAGATTGACTGTATGGGCTCACACTTCCGTATTGCTTAGCCATCGTATGGCCCTCCACCCCACCTCACCATCAATGGTGAAACGCCCTGCTCTGGGGAGACTGAGGTAGTCTCCCATTAGAGGAGGGGTCTCCTGTTGGGATGAGTGAAGGACCCGAGTAGGAATCACTAAGATCAACATAGCCTGTGCTGACAGTCCAGGAAAAGCCCAGAGCTCCACGACCAGGGGCCTAGTAAACCCAGATGCAAGCAGACATGCGCCTCAAGGGCTCTGGATGGAGAGCCAGGCCAGCGACGCAGGGTCCCCAGTGAGAAGTGTGTGGCAGCCAGATCCTGATGCTCTCCTGGGTGACCTTGCCACCCCCAGGAAGCTAGAGGTCCTGAGCTGAGCCCCCTTGTCCTTCCTAGCACCGGAGGCCCTTGAACTTACACATCAATATGCAAAGCGTACTGAGCACAGGCCCCAGTGTTCAGCCCTGAGGTCTGGAGATCGCAGCAATTCTTCCCAAACACTGGCCTTCCCTGGGCCCTTCTTGAGGTCACTCTGGGGCTGCTCAGGGAGGATCCAAGACAAAAGAAGCAGCAGTGCAATGTACATCGTTGAGTTTTTATGTGAACATACCAGTAACGTTATTTACACAACTTCATTTAACATTTACAGAGTTCAGTGGGATGGTCCTTGTGATTTCTCCTTGGAAGAAGAAAGGGTGCTTAGCTTACCAGGTGTAACACAACAAACAGAAGGTGGAACCAGGACCCAGCAGTCAGCTCTGACTTAGCCACGCTAGTAATCGGCAAGTCCGAGTTCCCACAGACAGCCGGAACTGACAGTCAGCCCCTACTCCTCACGCAGAAAGAGGACTTGGACGGGTGACCACCCATCTGCTGCAGTGTGCGGGTGTCACTTGGGTTTCACACACAGCACTTGCCTGTAAAGCGCTGTCTTTTGCATTTCTAGATAGTCCTAAAATTTCACCAAACCTAAATAATGTTTATAAAAGTTGGCTCCCATCACCGGGACTCTGTTCCGGGAAGAGGGTTTCACTGTTGCCTGTTGTTTAACCAGTTATCTTTCACATCCTAACAGAAAAGATTCTTTCTCAAATGTAATTTCACTTCTCACGTTCTGCTCTGGTCAAAACGCACTGTTATTCTCTTAGCTGCTAGTAAACTGAAAGAGTTGTAAAAAAGAGAGAGAGAAAGGGAGGCAGAAAGACCGAAACGCACATAAAAACACTGATAGGGTTTGAGATCAAATAAAGCTCTCAGAATCATTCACTGTGATGCCTGCGAGCCCGGATTTTGTTTTTTCCCCACAGGCTGTGAATAAAAGAAACAGGACTACACAGATAAAGCCCGGCGCTGGCTCCTGAAATCAGGGGTGCTGCCTCTCCCACCCGCTGGCACGGATGGGGAGGAGAAAACGAGACCTAGATTATCGTGAAGTTATTCCCCAGGCCTGTTCACAGGAGCTCCCCGGCCAACTGATGCCGCTAACAAAGAAGGCTTGTTACACTGGGACCTGTGCCATCCATCTGGTTTTAGAACAGTTTTTAACAGGAGATTGGGCGTGGGGATGGCTTGGGAGGGATGTGGGTTGGAAGGAAACTTACAGGGGCACAGAACGAAGGGTGATGGTGCGACCAGCACCTAAACACTGTGTTCTGAAGTATTTTAGTGCTTTCCATGCACTCTGAAACCTAGTTGGATTATAGCATATTTACTATCTTGGGGTTTCCACAGTGCTATTGCTACGATAGCCCTGAATATTTCAAAACTGTGGATAAATAAGGCTTTGCTTTTGCTGAAAAATATTCTAACCTGAGCTGAGCTCACTCATTTTCACTGTCTGATATCTTCTAGTATGTTCTGAGAGCAACAGATTCTCCCTATTTGTTACTGGAAAATGTAAGGGCGGTCTCATCAGGCGGCTGTGCTTTTTAAACACTCTTGTAAAACTCTCCCAGACAGTAGAGCAGTTGCCGAGAAGGCGAGAGGCCTCGGATTTGCTCCTCAACATTAAAAGAAGGAAGAATAAGAATAGAATAATAAAGAAGAGAAGGAGAGAGAAGAAAAAGAACAGGAAACATTTCATGGAAGTTGCATTTGGATGCAGTCTTAAGAACTGTGCTCAGACGCCTAGAAAAGCCAATGGTTTTGTCATCGTCCTCTCTTCGAATTTCTTCCTCTTCAAGAAAATGCCTAGAAAAGAAATCAGTTCTCACTCTCTCAGTCCTTCCTTGTTCCATGTCACTTTGCTGCCCACTGAACATCAAGCATCCATTGCACCCCCACCCCACCCCCGAGAAACAATCTAGCAAAGATCTCCAGACACGAATGTGGCCATATGCCTTTGTTTGCCCAAGAACACATGCTGTTCTGCTGCAATTATTAATAGCACCTCTGTTTGCTCAAATGTGTGCTAAGTGAAAGATAAATTATCTGATCTCTCTACTGATGGTCAGTTGATTACCACATCCGAAGGGCTGCTTTCTGCTTTCTCGTCTGCAGCATTAGACGCTGTTCCTCAATCCCACCAGAATGAAACTCTTCTCCCTCGGCCTATTCTCTCCTGTCAACTTTTTCTTCTTAATCTCTTATGAATTTTTCTTTCTTTCCCATACCTTGTAAATGTTGGTGTGCCTTAAGTTTTCATATTGTAACTAACCTCTTGTCACTCTATGTGACTGCCTGGGACAACTATCCAGAACAGAATCTGTGTCCTTAGTCCCCATTCCCAACAGGATGCTCCACCACCCCCTTTCTTTCTAGCCAGCACTGTTTTTCTGGGCTCTGGTTCCATATCTCACCCCCTGGAGGATCCCACCAGCACCCCAAGATCAGTGTATCCAGGCCTGAGCTCCTCCCCGCCCCACACTAGTCTTTTCTGCCTCCTCGTCATGAATCATGTGAGCAGCAGGTTCTACGCAACGCTCTTATTCCATGGTCCCGTGGGCCCAGCCCACCACAAGCAGACCAGCTGTGCTTTGCGGCTAACTTTCAGATCCACACAGACTCATGAGCACTGTCTTAAGCCACGGAGCTTGGAGTGACATTTTTGTAACAACAGCTAGCCAAAGCAGAAAATCAGACAGGGAGATGGTGCACCTATAAGAAAATTTAACACATATAACATTGGGTTTAGGACAATGCTAGGCATTAAAAGGTGAAGAAACTGTTATACAGGCTAAAATAATGACAATAAAGGTGGCCACAACATGGTGATCTGTGACACGAAGTGGTAAAGAAATCAATAAGCTACTTCCTATGTAACCTTGGAAGATAGACCAAGTATTTAATGAGCTTATGAACCTGGGAAAGTTAACTGCTTGAAGTTAAGAATGTGAAATGGTTGCTTTTAACTGTATAGGCATAATGATCTACAAGAAAGAACTTCTAACCAGGTTAAACAAGGCCAAGACTTACCAAAGTTAAAGGCCCTAACCTTCCTTGTAAGAAAGGCAACAGTTTTGAAAAGCTGCTCAGTCACCAAAACAGGCACACTTTCAAAATTATCTTTAGAAATGGTCCAGAAAGATGATGGAAATGGAAAGATATCTTAGAATAGGGAACCAGAACAACAAAGGACTAAATAACACAGGATTGTGAATAACAAAGTATTAAAAGCTGTTCTCAAGGAACAAATGTTCAATCTAATCAAAGAATTCTCCTTGGCAACGGGAGGAGAACTTGCAGCTTTTGCTGAATGAGATTTTGAAATTGCTACGGACCAGTGCTCAGTTTTGTCCTTTCTGTCCCTTTTCTAATGTGTGCATGTCGTGGTCTTAGCCCTGTTTTCACTCCTGTGTTATGAGCAGAGCTCTATTTAGCTCACAGTTCTCTGGATTAAGAAGAGCCACGTATGTCCCTGATACTGATACTGACAATGGAATCTTGGATTTTGATCCTGATGTCAGGATCCTGTGGGGCTGGTGAAGGCCCGGGCATTAGTGAGTACGTGTGGCACCCAAGGAAGATGCGAATAGCTGTGATTGGGATGCACAAACTTGAAAATTGCATCAGTGGCCCCAAATCTTCACTCATCCACCATGCCACTGGTATAGCCTCCTCCGGACAGAGCGCGTGCCTCTGCCACCTTGACCTTGGATACACTCAGTCGTGCCATTTGCCTTGGTCAGTGGACAGGGATGGAGTGACTGTGCCCATTCTAAACCCAGGCAACAGAAGCTTCTTCTTCTTGCTTGTCGTCCTGCACCTCTGTCCTTACCACTGGAGGGACATGGCACATGTGGTATGTTAGCTCCAGCAGCACGAGGGACACGAGAAGCAACACTATTTCACCCAAGCCAAGGACTTCCTCGAGCTCTTCCCATTGCCATTGCCTGAAGCAGAGCTAACTGGACAAGGCCAGCCCAGCTCAGCCAGCCATGGCCAGTTTCCAGCCTCCAGCCTGCAACCGTGTGTCCTTGCTGCTTTCAGGGACTGAGTTCTGAGGAGGTCAGAAGACAACAGCCTCTTTCTTAACATTTCTGCCTGCACAGGGCCCACCCCACCCGAGCACTTCTCTTCCTTATTCTAAAACCCAGTCCTTCATCTGCATCTCTTTCCTCGTCTTCTTCCCTCTTTGTCACCTTCTGCCTGGCTGCACAGGAGGCTCCCTTCCGTGTTCCCTCAGCCCGTCCTCTCCCTTCTCCCCCTGCAGCAGTGTTTCACTGTGGTAAAGCTAGTGTCAGCCCTCAGCTTTGAGCTCCGGGAACCTGCCCAGTATGCAGGAAGCTTAGGAGCCCAGCCTGGCCCGCAGACTAACTCCTATTTGCTGAAGATCATGGTTTAACCACATTTGACCCTAAAGAAGAGCACAGGAACCTTAGTTTGCCGCAGCTCCCTCGACTCCCTGCTGCCTTACACTTGGTCCACTTCTCCCGCTCCTGAGACGCTTCTCATCTCTACTGAAGCACTGTAGACTTGGCTATTTAAAACCATAGATTGGCACAGCCTTGTAATCACAGCACTCTGAAAGTGGAGGTAGCGGACAGTGGGTTTGAGCGCAGCCTGAGCAAGGCAGTGACTGAGCAACTCTGTCTCAAAATTTCAAACATTCTAAAAATGAGAGAAGGCCCTGGGTTCAATCTCCAGGGCTGCAAAATAAACAGACCAAAAAAGCAGAATTTTTTTCTCTAGCAGTTCTGCATATTACCAGTCTAAAATCAAGGGCTCAGCAGGACCAAGACAGCTTGGGATGCTCTGTAGCAACTTTCCTGGACTCAGATTTCTAACTCCTGCTGGTGTCTGTCAGTCCTAGGACTTCCTTGGTTGGCATTTGCCGCTCTCACTCTAGTCTCTGTCTGTCTCCACATGGCAATTTCCTTTCTTAGAAGGACATCAGTACTGTTGGACAAAGGTCCACTCCAATAGCTTCATCTTAGTTGATTTCCAAATAGGATCAAAGCCTTATTTCCAAATAGGATCTATTCCTAGATCTCAGGGGTGAAGCTATGTCTTTTTTGAGATTTAATGTGTGACAGTAACTGACTTCTGTTACAGAGGACACAGTCCCAAGCACAGAGCACTCAGGACCTACATGGTCTCCAGCTACCACTGTCCTCTGCCCTCTCGTGTGGAACCATTTTCTGTGCCAGCCCTGCGTGTACGCATCATTTTACATCTTGGAACCCTTAGTCTTGCTTTGTCACCTTTGCTTAGGAACTCTTGTCTTCCTCATTGATTCCTCCTAAGAATTTGTATTCTGTCTTTAAGAGCTATTTGAACCTGATGGTATCAACAAAACGATTTGATATCGCTTACTCTTTTGAGGACCTAGCCATGAGCTCTGCTTTCATTCTGACTCCAGAGAATATCTCAGTGGGTAAGGTCATAGGAATCTTCAAACTCTTCCTTCAGGGTCGTTTGTCTTTACAGTTCTTCTATGGGACATACAGTACGACTAGGATGAGTTCCATACAACTTCTTTAAAGAAAGTTTGCCATTAACAGACCAAGAGTCTATTTTTGAATGACACCGTTGTTCACCTGGCCCATAGCACTGGGCCTGTTTAGACTTCTAGTATACGCTGTAGACATTGATTTTCTTAGATAATGTAAGTTCTACTTTCCAAGAAAGAAAAAGAAATTACAGTTGGTGTAATTCCACTAATGTTCCTTTTCACAAACAGAGATGTCTGTAGCCATAACCCACTTAGAATTTATTTGTGAGTCCAGGAACTGTTTATATTGTAATATTTAAGAAACTTGAAACAGTCAAAATTGTCTGTCTACACAGTGACATGATTATCAGGACTTCAAAAGTGTAGGATTGTGTCAGCAACCCGTGCAGATCTGCTTCTATTGAAGTACTTAATATATTTGTTAAATATCTAAATCGGCTTTTAAAATCCAAACTGGCAAGATTTCCCTTCACATGTAGACCTAGCCTACCTCATTCCCCAGATGGTTTCTTGTCCTCAGGATGGTGGCAGAATAACCCCTGGAAGGGGCCAGCAGAGAGAAGGGAGGAAGATGCGGAGGGAAGCCAAGGCCTCCCCTCTCCAAGCCTGGTACCCCTGGTCTTGCATGTGGCAGGGGCTGCCCTGGTGGTGCACTGCTTCGAGAGCTTCCTTGAGGTACAAAGAATATGGCGGAAATGGAATCCAGAGTTGTTTCTCGTTAGACTGTCAGTCTACACTGCTGAGTCTCCCGCAAAGAGGAAGTGAGCTGGGTTAAAGAAGGCTGGATTGAGAGAGTCAGCAGAGGGTGGAAGGTCATCTAACCCAGCCCTTTCACTTAACAGCCTGATGAAATGGGGGTCCTCAGAGGTTAGCTGACCTGCGTCAGATCACCCTGAAGTGATGTGGAATTTAGATGAAGACCCAGGTGCTTGTCACCCTGTTTGCGATTGCACTGTTCATGCAGCTCAGATGCTTCCCTGCAAGGAGTCTCTGACAATAGCATCCATAAAAGCTCCCAGAAAAACAAAGATTTAAGGATGGTAGAGAAAAATACTCAAAGGAGCTCAAAAGATTTGAGCCACAAATGATACTCTGAAGAATCACATTTTTTGTCCACCATTGGTTAAACTAGCTGGTTAGAAAAATACTTAGTCTTCTAGTTTTAATCATTTAAATGTGAATCAAATGCACCCAATTGGTCTCTAAAGGAGCTAAACAACTACTTTCTCCTTTTTTTATCCATAAGGTTTAATACCAGTCCCATTTTATGTGCTAAGAAATGGAGCTGCATGACAATAAACGACTTATCTATTCTAGAAGACTCCGAATTGAAAAGCTCGGAGCACCTGGTGATTCCATCGGGGCTCATTTTTCCTGATTTCTTGAGAATCTACAACCTGCCAAGCTTCATGCATGGTGCAGGGGACACAGGGAGTGGAAGTGAGCGCTCTCCTCCCAGCGGCCGAGCAGGCAGCGAGGGAGGGCAGCAGTGGCTCCCACACCTGCCTGGTGACCAGCTGGGCTCTGGTCCACAGCACACAACTTCCCCAGTCAGTGCTTCTTAACTCTCTCTGTGCCGCAGACTTGGGAACTTTGTGAACCAAACTTCACAAATGGATCGTTGCTCTGAGCACCTGGAGAAGGCATATGTTTGGAGGCTCCTTGCTGACTTGTTTTGTTTTGCTTTGTTTTCCTCCACCCTTCCTAAGTGGGTACTAGCTGAGGACTAGAGTTACATCGTACCTAACAACAGTATTGTTTTTAAGCATCATGGTGTGTAACCTCTTACTTAGTCTTTCTAGATACTGATAAAAGAGTGAGTCAAGGTAGTGTAGAGAGGACAGATAACTTTCTGGAACACTGTGTTTTCTTGATTTAGCTAGATCTTCACAGGCTGGTATTCAAATACAGTCACCGACTATAGATAAGACAGGTCAG
>PVJX010040279.1:0-15284 GCA_004027295.1 Dolichotis patagonum | reverse complement strand
TGATTCCTGCTTCTTCATTCACATACTTTATTCTTAAGTTATAGATCCTCTTGTCATCTTCCAGTCTTTGTAACTTTACTGCCCGCTCCCTTGTTATTTTTAAGAGATCTTCCCTTTCATGACCCCACATTGCAAGCCTGTGTTCAATTTTTGATAGTCTCTCTTTGGTTTCTTTCAAGCAGTTTTGCCAGCTTTCTATTGAGTCTTTAGTTTCCTGATAATCCCTTTGAATCTGCTTCATAAATTCTAGGTTTTTTCTGAATTGTTCAATAAATTTTTCTCTCCATTTGTGTTCTTCTATTCTTCTTTCTGTGTCTTCTTGAGAGGTACCCAGCCCTTCTTTTATTAATCTACTTATCTCTTGTTTAATTTGAATTAATATTTCAGTTTTGGTCCCACTTACGAAGTCTTGAATATATCTCTTTATGTCCGCTACTGCTGTGTTTGATGTTGCATTTTTGCTGCCCTCAGTGGTATTTACCTCTCATGGATCAGTGTTCTCAGGGTTGGGGGCTGGGAGTGTTTTCTTATTTCTCCCTTTCGTCATGTTTTTAGTTCCTTCCATAGAAGTATACAGTGTAATTCCCAGACCCTGTTCTTGTTGTTTAAGGCTCCTCTAGAGGGCACAGTCTAGGAACTTTAGCCCTCTTCAATAGGTTATCAGAGATTAGAGTTCACCCACGGGCAGTGTGCTCTAGCTCCTCCCTTCTGGGCCAGTCAACCTTTGCAGGCCTTCACTGCATCAGTGTGCACTGATCTCAGGGAAGTAACTGGGTCCCTACCAGCAGTGTGGCCTAGTTCAAGCAGATTACACCAATCCATTCGGTGAGGGGAATAACCAGCTGAAGCCACTTCCTTATGGAGTTAGGGCTGTCCTGCCCAAATCCAACATATCTTCCAGTCGGTTTCCCCTTTCCCGTGGGAGGGTCTTATTCTCATCACTCACCATGTCCCCGAGAACTGCTGGAGTACCCGACCTCCTACTTCAGCGTGGCTGAGGTGGGAATTCACGGTGCCTCTAGGTGGGTCGTGTGCAGTGCCGGTCCCGGTGAGTTGCATGCTGGGCTGTTCAGCTCCAGGCTCCGGTGGCTCAAGCCAGTCACTTTGGCGTGGATCGCTTGTTCAGGTTGGGTGGAATTCAGGCATCTCGAGGCGGGTGCCGTGCTCGCCAATCTTATCTTCACTAATAGTAGCCCAGGACCTCTTATTCGAGCGGGTTTTTGCGCTTTAGTTTCTTTCTGTGTTGTGAGAGTCTATCTCTCTCTGTTTGGGTCTCTCCAGGGTGTTTTATTCTGGCATTTGAGCTGTCTCTCTCAGAGAGGGTCTCTCTCCTGCTACCTACCAGTCCGCCATCTTGTCTCTTCCACCAGTACACACATTTTTAAATTGCAGACAAGCCGAGTGCCCCTTCTGTGCTGGAGAGGGATGCCCTCCGGAAATTTGGAGTTTGGGCCATTTGTATTTTGGGCTTCTGTTCGTTCATATTATGGGCTCTTCTCCATTTCTATTTTGGGCTCTTGTCCATTTGACTGTGTGTTCAGTGTACTTACTTTTGAATGATCTTATGGGGCCTCTTGTACCTCATTCTTTTGGTTATAGGGTGGATGTTAATGCTTTCCTTCTAGGTTATAGACAAGTCAGCAGGTGAAAAAGAGAAGCCATCTTCCTTGTCTGTCTATTTGTTGTCTTCTCTCTCTGTCTGTGTGTCCTTTTTGGTTTTGATGTTTTCCTTTCACAGGGAATCCCGCATCAGAAAATTAGGACAACGCTCATCAGTTTCCCTAGTACCACTGAGTCTGGTTTTAGACCACTAAATGAATTCAAAAAGAGGGCTGAAGGCTACAGGGAGCATGTTCACCCTGGGCACCTCCAAGCCTTAGTTTCATCAGAATATCCACAGAGTGTCCCCAAGTGTCCTCTTGGAAGTTTTGACATGACAATAGCCTGGGCAGTCTGTAGATACATCTTTGGACCCCTGTCCACCGTGACTAAATTGTTTATATTCAAGTTTGGACTGATTTGATCTATGATTCTCCACCTTGGATTAAATGTTATCTCAAAGTTTTTGATCTGTTTGGTCCATCTCTCCTGGCTCCTCTAAAAGAGAAACTTCAGCTGGGTCGAGTTTGAGCCACACCTCCCAGCCCTCAACCAACTGCTCCCCTGCTGGTCCTCTAGGATAGGAAGGATGATGATGATCTCTTCTTACCACCCCCATACCCACATCCTCGAGGGACACCCCAGTTGGAACCCCCACGACATCCCATGAGCCCCATCCGAACCCAGAACTGACCCCATCCGGAGTCCCCTGATTCCTCTTCTGAGCCCCCTGATTCTTCTTCTTCTCTATGTCCCCTCTGGGAGGTCCCCAACCACCCAAATTCAGGAGATTCCATCTTTGTCTATGCCCCTTTTTCTACCTCTGATCTTTGCAATTGGAAGAGTCAAAATCATCAGTTCTCCAAAGACCCTGAAAATCTTATAATTTTACTTGAGTCTATCTTTTCCACTCATCACCCTACCTGGGATGATTGTCAACAGATTCTTAGGGTCCTTCTCACAGCTGAAGAGCAAACTCGAATTTACACTCTGGCATGTAAGGGCATCCTAGACCCGGATGGGACTCCTATGTCAGATCCTGACCAACTGGAGTGCTATTTCCCTTTGTGTCATCCTGACTGGGACCCCAACACTTCTAGAGGTAAGGAGGATTTGGCCCAATATCACCAGGTGTTTCTGGGAGCACTTTGTGGAGCAGCTAAGAAGCCCACGAATTTGTCCAAGGTATCTAAGGTAAAACATTTGGCTGATGAACCTTCCTCCATGTTCCTGGAGCGCCTCCGAGAGGCTTACCAACTTTACCCTCCCATAGATATGGTCATGCTTGAAAAACACAAGGGCTATTAATATTGTCTTTGTGTCCCAGTTGGCCCCAGCCATAAGAAAAAAGTTGCAAAACTAGAAGGCTTACAAGGGATGCCCCTCAGTCAGCTGATAGAAATAGCTCATAAGGTTTTTGACAATCGGGAAAGTTGGCACGAAGCTAGTAATAAAAAGTTCACTAAGGTATTAGAACTCCTTTGTGAAAAGACCACTGCATCAGATTCTAATAAAGAAAAGGACAATAGAAAGGGGGATAAAAATCGGCCCCCACTTCATATGTAATAATGTGCATACTGTAAGGAGATGGGACATTGGCTGAAAGATTGCCCAAGGCTAAAAGCAAAAATGGAAAAGGACGCTGAAGACTTACTAAGTCAACAATGAGACAGTCAGGGTTCAAACCACCCCCCAGCCATGGATAACATTGCAAGTGGGGGAGAGCAACCTGTGAATTTTCTGGTAGACTCAGGGGCTTCACATTATGTTTTGACCTAGCCTCTGGGGACTATAACTAGAAACAAATTAAAGGTGGTATGGGCTATTGGGGTATGAAAAACTTACCTCACATTATTAGCCCAACTTGCCCGACCTGGCCAGCAGACTCACCCATGAATTTCTATGGATCCCTGAGTGCCCCGATCCTCTTTTGGGAAGAGACCTCTTACACAAGTTAAAGGTCCAACTGAACTTTCAGACAGAGATGCCCACATTAACTTTGGGAGCTGAAAATGACAAGCCAATTAAATTACTGGCTCTTCTCCTCTAGGGGTAAGACCATTTCCCATTAGGATAAGACCACTCCTCAGAGCCAAATAATGAGCTCCTCTTATGCTGGCAGGCAGAAATACCAGGAGTATGGGCTGAAAACCATCCCCCAGGGCTGGCAATAAATCAAGTGCACTTGATAATAGAACTCCTGCCACAAGCAAAGCCTATTTGCCTCAAGCAGTACACTATAAGCCTATCAGCTGGCCTAGGAATTGCCAAACACATAACCAGACCGAAGGATAATAATATCTTGATTCCATGCACTTCCCCTTGGAATACTCTTTTGCTCCCTGTCCAGAAACCTGAAACTCAAGACTACAGACCTGTACAGGATCTTGGAGATGTCAACAGGTGAGTAGTCACTTTGCACCCCACTGTTCCAAATCCATATACATTACTGAACCTCTGAGTCCCAAGCACACCTGGTATTCTGTGCTGGACCTGAAAGATGCTTTCTTCACTCTCCCTGTGGCACCATCTTCTGCAGCTCTAAACCCAGCTACACTGCTGCCTGATGACCCATCCGCCCCATACCATGAGTGCTCTGCTATGATTGATTGTCATCAGAGTCTGACTGATGAGCCCATAGACAGGGCACCATCATACCTCTCTGATGGAAGCAGCTACATGTATCAAGGTAAATGGGTCGCTGGGGATGCAGTGACTACTGAGACCCGAGTCCTTTGGGACCAAAGGCTGGATCCTGGCACCTCAGCACAAAGGGTGGAACCCATTGCCTTGACAGTGGCCCTTAAGCTGGCTAAAGCTAAGCAAATCGACATCTACACAGACAGCAGGTACACCTTTGCCACTGCACATGTTCACAGGGCCATTTCTCAATAAAGAGGATGCTAACTTCAGGTGGACATAAGATAAAGAATGCCACACAGATATTGGACTTGCTGGCAGCAATCTGTTTGCGTGAGAAGGTGGCTGTAATTCATTGCAAAGCCCACCAAAAGGGAAATGACCCTCTCGCCAGAGGAAATAACCTGGCCAATGCAGCAGCAAAGGAGGCTGCCCTAAAATCAGTGGGGACAGAGGTTGGGACCACCCCCAAGCCCTTGCTAATGCCCCCAACCTTGTCTGAGCCTGTTTACACCCAGGAGGACCTCCATTTGGGAGCTCAACTCCAGGCTAAGCCTAATATTTCTGGAGGCTGGTACCAATTGCCAGACAAAAGAGTCCTGCTGCTTGAGGTACTCAGACAAGAGCTCATCCAACAAGCTCACCAGTCCACCCACCTGGGGGATCTAAGCTCTTGGAACTCCTTTGAGAATGATTTCTTTATCCCCCAGCTGTCAAAATTGACATCAGCTGGCAGTTCAAGATGTCCCCAATGCCAATTAGTAAAACCTATGTGACAGCTTCACATGAATACCAAATGCTTTCGAGGAGCCACCCCAGGAGAACACTGAGAGATTGACTTCACTGAGATGAAACAACCTGGATTACAAGGACATAAGTACCTATTAGTGATGGTTGATACTTTCACTGGATGGGTAGAGGCTTTCCCTCCCAGGTCAGAATCAGCTCTTATAGTAGTAAAGAAGTTCTTACATGAGATTATTCCATGATTTGGCTTGCCCCTATCCAGGGGGTCCAACAATGGTCTGGCTTTCATTGCTCAGATAACTCAAAAATTGACTCAGGCTTTAGAAATTGATTGGAAACTCCACAGTACATATCAGCCTCAAAGTTCAGGGCAAGTAGAGAGAATGAATCAGACCTTAAACACTATGACCACCAAGCTAACCCTGGAAACTGGTGATAATTGGGTAAGTCTCCTTTCCTTTGCTCTCATCTGTGCCCATTGTACTCCTTGTATACCTGGAATATCTCCTTTTGAGGCATTGTACAGAAGGCCTCCTCTGCTTATCCCAAAGATTTCTGAGGAAAAATTGGCAGAATTAGCTAACCATGATCTTATTAAGTCCCTACAGGCTCTTCAGCCCATCCTGACTTCCATACATTGCTTATTCAAGTTGAAGCATTCACCGGCAACCTCCAGTTCTCACCAGGACTCCAAACCCGTGGCAGAACCAGGGGCTTTGGTTCTGACCAAGCATAACCATTAAGAATCCCTTCAGCCCCGCTGGGAGGGACCTTACACTGTGGTGCTCAGCACTCCAACTGCAGTAAAAGTGGCCAGAAAGACTCCCTTGATTCATCATTCTCACTTCAAGGCATTCCACGCTTCAGACAGCAAGGATGATGAGACCTCTCGTGACAAGTGGACTGTGTGGACAACTGGTAACCCTTTAAAGTTAAAGATAACTAAGTGTTCTTAATTGCTTTTGCTATGCTAATCCAAATTATAGCCTGCTTGATGATTTTAGTGATGTCTGGAAAAGGTGGTTTTGGGCCCTCAACAATGACCAAGGAGCAATTCCTACAAAACTTACATGGTAAACCCTGTGACTGCATAGGAGGGATGGTCACGTACAAATATAACAAAGATTTTGCCCTGAAGTCCCTGGGCACTGGAACTGCAGGACAAGAAGGTACACAGGCAGGCAAGTACACACACTTCCTACGTACTTTCAGCAGGTAGACTGTGGAGACTGGATGGCGTATCTCACTGTCAGTCCAAATAAGACCTTAGACAGAATTTGTCAGGGTTGGAAATGCACTGCCAAACCCCACATAACACCTAGGACTGATGAGGGTCCAAAACCCTGCCACTCAGAGTGCAATGTCTATTACTATGAGATGCACTCTTCTTGCTATGACACAGTACAGACATTTATAGGACCTCAGAAAAAGACCTATTTCACAGCCTTGCTACAAATAACTAAGGCTGGAACCTTTATGGGAGATTGGTCCATCAATCCTCAGGTCCTTGGTAATCCAAAATATGCCCAGGCCTCATGTAGTGGTACACCTGGAAAACCAGTATGCTGGCACCAGGTTGCACCCATTCATGTTTCTGATGGTGGTGGACCACAAGATAAGATCAGAGAACAGATGGTGCAAGATCAAGTTAAAAAGAGTAGAGATAGAATGTTCCCTCAAATTCACTATCACCCCCTGGCACTCCCAAAACCATGGGGAATTGATCTGGATACCCAGACATCAGACATTTTAGCAGTTACTCATAAAGCCCTGAATGCCGCTAATCCTAATTTAGCTGAAGATTGTTGGCTGTGCATGTCCCTGGGCACTCCTATGCCTCTTTCTATTCCTTCAAACTTTATCCTACCATCATCTAAGAAACCACACCCCATGTGTAGGACTGATCAGGCAGGAAAATTTTGCATATGCCAATGGGACAATACTCAGCAGGAACCACATCACTTAAATAGTAGTGCTAGCACCCCCTTTAGAGTACATCCTATGGGCTTAGAGAATTACCCCTGCTTGCAAGGAAGTTTCCATAATAACACTGACCTCGACTTTGGGTTTGTTACCTTCACCAGCTGCAGTTATGTAACCAACTGGACTGCCGCTCTTGCCCTGCCAAGTGACAAGTATTCATTTGTTGAGGGAATTTGGCTTTCACATACCTCTCCGCCAATTGGTCAGGGATGTGTGTTGCAGCTATCCTGTTACCCAGCATAGAGGTGCTACCCGGAGATGAGCCCCTTCATGTACTTAGTTTTGATTATGCTGCAGGTCGCTCCAAAGGAGCAGCAATACTAATCCCCCTACTGGTGGGATTAGGTATTTCAGGAGCCCTGGCAACAGGATCTGCAGGACTAGGAGTTGCTCTACATTCCCATGTCAAGTTATCTAAGTAGTTGATAATGATGTTCAGGGCTTATATAGTACTATCCAAGATGTCCAACACCAAATAGGTTCCCTTGCAGAAGTAGTCCTCCAAAATAGGAGAGGACTCTACCTTCTCATGGCAGAACAGAAAGGAATCTATTTGGCATTACAGGAACGCTGCTGCTTCTATGCAAACAAGTCTGGCATTGTCTGAGATAAAATAAAAAGACTGCAAGAAGATTTAGTTAAGAAGGAGATAATTTTTCAAAAGTCCTCTTTGGAGTGTCTGGAATGGGATCTTCCCTACCTCCTTCCCTTGCTTGGGCCTTTACTTGTGGTGCTGATCGTGATTTCAATAGAACCTTGTGTTATTGACAAATTGATAACATTCTTTAGAGAGCAAATTCAGACTGTTAGACTGATGGTCCTGAGAACCCAGTATGAGTTGCTTACCCTTCATCAATAAAGCCAAAGATTGGGCTTATGGTCTTAAAATCAGTGGGGAATGTTGTAGCCTGCCTAACTAACTAACTTCCTTGCTGTCCTGCTGTTCTGTATGTGCTGAGAATGACCCCCCCCCCGAATTGTTTTCTAAAAGTGAATATTATAGACCTTCTAGCTTCAGCAAATTTTCATATTCCAAGAATTAGATCACCAAAAGAACCACACCCTTATAGCAATGCTAGCACATCCTGTTTTTATCTGTACTTGCAAAGCCTGTATTGGAAAGCACCTTAATCGATTCCCCAGCTGTCCATTCCCATCCATCCACCACTTAATCAATATAGCATGCACCCCACTCTCCACCCCTAATCGATCACCCAGCTGCCAGCACCCCTCACTTGGCCCTTCCCAGTTGTATGCACCCCTTACACCTTAAACGGTCTCCCTCATCCACTCAGCTGTGAAATCTCCCACCCTTCACTTTGTGGTTTTTGCCTTTATAAACCCCTGTCCCACCTTGCTCAGTGTGAACATTGTTACTCTTGCAAGGCTGCTTCAATGCTGGGTACCACCTAAAATAAAAAGTGCTTCATTTTTGATTATTCTCTCTTCTTGTATTTTTGGGTTACCTCTGAGGGATACAGCTGTTTAGGGTCTAATTTGAGGCTGGAGTTGAAACAGACACAACCAAAACCATACCAGTCATGCAGCAATTTCATTAGACTCACTAGGTATCACCACACATTTCTTCCCAGTTGTACTGATCAGAAGGTGTGCACACACATTTAAAGGTGAATGAAATTTACTGGATAAGATCTTGCTCTGTAATGAGGTCTTATGTTCACAAACTGGACTCCCACAGACCATAGTTTTCTTGAAGCTGACAAAGACAAAATTTCATGAGGAGGAATTGACACAATCAGTCAGGTGTTTTTCCTCTTAGACATGGCTTGGTCTCTACACCTAAAATCTCTGCACAGTGGCTGTCCAGGGCTCTTGCCTACCTGGTAGGACCAATGGGCTCTGGAAGCCAGGATGCCCTGAAGAAGTCCAGACAAGAAGGGAGAACCCCTGCATGTCATGAAATGTAGCATTCCTGCTTTAGCTTCTCTGCTTCCCTTTGGTTCGAATTACTCAGAGCCAGATTGAGAAGAGTTCAGCAGGTGAGCCACCATAACCCTGTTGAAACTAGACATGAGGTGTTGTCTCATGACATAAGCCAGCAACATCCAAGAGAGACAATCATCAGCAGGGTTTCCCAAACTCCAAATTTAACCAGGTGGAAGAGAAAACCTTAAAAATGGAGTCCAAATCCCCAGTCCCCTCAATGCCCTTAATATGCCTTTCTGCTAGGAAATAATGATTCTCCACAACTCAGGTCAACTACATGGCCTTGGGCTGCTCATTTTGATAGGTCCTGGACTGCAGCATCAGGCCTCTGCTCTTTGTACATTTGAGCAGTGTACACACTGGACTGCTGGAGAATTGTGTGCTCTAAATTGGTCTCTGCTGTTTGTTTCAGCTTTCACTTGCTCCCAGAGTGACAGAGCATTATAATGTGTTTCAGTGTTGAGATTGTCTAACCTATAAGATATCTGATCCCCAAGTTTTGGTAGAAGCCAAGAATTCCTGAAGAACCCATGAAGGTGGAAGAAATCTGACATGTCCTTGAGAGTTACAAGTCTATCTCTATTGTGGAAACTTTCCTATAATATCTGTAAAAAATTCTCAGGTATTGTGTGTGTGTGTGTGTGTGTGTGTGTGTGTGTGTGTGTGTGTGAATTCCACCTGTGCATATCATAAGGGAAATCTCACATGTCTTCCCCACCTATGAAATGCCACCCTTCTCACTTGGATTACCCAATGGAATAGAAAACTGAGAAGTGACACAGGAACATTTTCTCATTGCTTGAAATGGAGAGGACACACCTCGGAGTAACACTATAAAACTACAAGTGAAGTGTACTCTCTCATATGAGCACTGAAATTTTGGGCAAACATTGAGTTGCTACAATCCTGATAAAAGTTTCTACAACCCAGTGTTAAAAAAGGCCAAGGGCATTTCCTCGGTGGAATAGGGAATTCCTCACAGGAAAAGGTTGGAGGAAATAGGCCATAAAAGGGAGTAATTCAAATTTCGGTTCAATGGCTAAGGGACTACAGTGGCTAAAGCCAGCAGAAGAGATGGCAATGAGAAAGAGATGAACACATATCACAGCAAAGCAGCCACTTTGTATAGAGGAACATAATTAAGTAGGAAACCAGAATCCTTCCATAAGAGTGCTGGGGTCAGGTCAGTGAAATTTTCTGGTCACAAGGAAGCACCTTCTGGCATGAATATTAACCAGAAAGAGGAAACATTCCAAGTGTTTTTTACAAAGTGGCTGAGCCCAACATGGGAGTTGGCTGAAACATCAGTCCCTGTCAAACTGTTTGGTTATCATGGGAGAAATCCTATTCTCATGGATTATATCACTGAAATTGATTTCTAAAGAGCTGTTGGCAAAGTCCATTCTAAAATGTAAATGTGAACTGATCTGTGTCCCAAAGACAATGCTAGAAAATCAGGAAAAATAGAAAAAAACCTAACCCAAAGCCAAAACATGAAAACCAAATTGCCACAGTGTTATTAATAAAATTCCTGGAATTCTTATCTATGGAAGTATCTTAGGCTGACCTCTGCCAAAGCCAGATCATCTCTCTCAGGGAATCTCAAGACAATATTCAAAATTTCATGTGAACAAGTTTAGTGATGTGTGGAGCCTTAACACTATAGAAAAGATCTAGGTTTGACAGATTGCACATTCCCAAATATGTTTTGTTAGGAAATGGATACCCAGGATTTGGAGTGTTATTATTTGTGCTATTTTGTCCCCCCTAGTTTTTCCTTGAGGATCTGCTGCCTTGAGCTACACTTGCCAAGGCATGAGAACACATATGTGACCACAACCATAAGATAATCATAGGGATATCCAAATCTTCATAAAATTTTAATATCATATTCATAGTCAAATTTTTTAATTGACATGGATGGGTCTCCTGCTCACCTACTTTTTTTCCATTATTTTCCCTTGTTTTCCACGTTGCTATACTCCCTTATGTTCATTTATGTTCAATGTCCTGCATCTTTCCATACACATTGGACTGGGACACATGTTGAAAACCCGCTCATTGATAGATGACATGTTTGAGGACGGTTGCCATTGAAATTCTACTTCAACCTAAGTCTGGGGTTTCAAATGCCATATGTTTGCACAGGCTTTAGTGCTGAGAAATTCCACAGCCAGTTGTTGGACTGCCTGGGAATGATGCCAGCAACTCTTCACTGCAGACTATAAGGAAGAAGTCTCAGTCAAATGAGAGACTGCACAAGGGCAAAGACGATGCTCAAGGGAATATCAATGGAGAGGTTAACTTCCATATACAGGGATGTGTCATGTCCCTCTGGCACTGTATGCATAGGTAGATTTGCAGGGATTTTTATTTACTTTTATTTCTTTTTATATGCAGTGTTTTATATTTTATGACAATATCATAAAAATCTAAGCAATGACACTTTCAGATGTAATATTCTTTAATATTTAGGCTCTGTTAATCCAATCTTTTCATATTTTGTCCTAAAGATACATGCCTGCTAGTAAGGTACCCAAGAAAATGCCCAGCGTTGTGACTCAGGTCCCCTATATCACACATGTGTGATGGATACTGGGATCTAGATCACAAAGCTGATCAGCAAGTGTCAGCAAAGTGTGGTTGCCTGGCAACCTCAATCCTCTTGAGTTGAGTCCAGGGGTTGCACCCAACTCTGCAGCAGCTTTCCACCACACAACTACAACCATTTCAGTCATGCAGTGTTTTCCACAGACTCACTAGGTTTCACCACAATTTTCTTCCCAGTTATACTGATCAGAATGTGTGCACACATATTTAGAGGTGCATGAAATTTCCTGGAGAAGCTCTTGCTCTTTCATGTTGTCTAATGTTCACAAATTGGATGCCCACAGTCCATGATCTTTTTGAAACTGAACCAGAGAAAATTTCATGAGAAGGAATTGGCACAATGAGTCAGCTGTTTTTCCCCTTACACAGGGCTTGATGTCCAAACCAGCAATCTCTGCACACTGGCTGTCCATGGCTCTTGCCTACATGGTGGAATCAATGTGCCTGGAAACCAGAAGGTCCTGCAGAAGTTCCTTCCTGAAGGAGAACCCCAGCATGGCATGAAATTTGGCATTCCTGCTTTAGCATCTCTGCTTCCTTTTGGATCAAATTTCTCAGAAAAAGATAGAGAGGAGGTCTGAAAGTGAGCCACAATAACCCTGGTGAACCTAGACATGATGTGTTGTCTCATGACATAAGCCTGCATCATCCTAGAGAGACAGTCATCATCAGGGTTTCCCAACCCCCAAATTTAACCAGGTGGAGAGGAAACCTTACAAATGGAGTTGAAAACCCAAGTTTTCCCAATGCCCTTAATATGCCTTTCCTCTAGAAACTATTGATTCTCCACAACTCAGGTCAAATATGTGGCCTTGGGTTACTAATTTTGATAGGTCCTGGACCACAGCCTCAGGGCTCTGCTCTTTATACACTTAAGCAGTGTTCACACCGGCCTTCCGGAGAATTTTGTGCCCTGAATTGGACTCAGCTGTGTGTTCCAGCTTGCATTTGCTACCAGAGTGAGAGAACATTACAATGGGTTTCAGTGTTGAGAGTGTCTAACCTGTAAGATATCATCCCCAAGTTTTGGTAGAAGCCAAGAATTCCTGAAGAACCCATGAATGTGGAAGAAAACTGACACGTCCTTGAGAGTTTCATGTCTATCTCTATTGGGGAAACTTTCCTATAATATTTGTAAAAATTACTCTGGTATTGTGTGTGTGTGTGTGTGTGTGTGTGTGTGTGAGTTCCACCTGTGCATGTCATAAGGGAAACCTCACCTTTCTTCCCCACCTACGAAATGCCAACATTTGTCATTTGGATTATGCAATGAAATAGAAAACTGAGAAGTGGCACAGGAACATTTTCTCATTGCTTGAAACTGAGAGGACACACCTTGGAGTAACCTTGTAAAAATACATGGGAAGTGTACTCTCTCTTTTGAACAATGAAATTTTGCATAAACACTGAGTTGCCACAATCCTGAGAAAAAGTTCCAGTGTTGAAAAGATGAAGGGCCTTTCCTCAGTGGAAAAAGGCATTCCTCAGTGGCAAAGGTTGGAAGAAATAGGCCATAAAAGGGAGGAATGCCTACAAATATAGGAATTCAAATTTCTATTCAATCACTAATGGAAGACAGTGGCAAAAGCCAGTAGATGAGATTGGAATGAGAAAGAGATGAGCACATATCACAGAAAACCAGCCACTTTGTATAGAGCAAGATAATTAACTAGGACCCCAGAATCCTCCCACAAGGTTGTTGAGGGTCAGGGCGGTGAAAATAACCTGTCACAAGGAAGAACCTACTGGCAGGAATATTATTAAGAAAGAGGAAACATTCCAAGTGTTTGTTATAAAGTGGCTGAGCCCTACATGGGAGTTGGGTGAAACATGTCAGTCTCTGTCAAACTGTGCGGTTTTGATGGGAGAAAACCTGTTCTCATGGAATATATCACTGAAATTGTTTTGTACAGAGCTATTGGCAAACTCCATTCTAAAATGTGAATGTGGACTGGTCTGTGTCACAAAGGTAAACCTAGAGAATAAGGAAAAATAGAAAAAAAAATTCAACCAAAGCCAAAACATGAAAACCAATTGTCACATGTTTCCTTAAAAGTCCTGGAATTCATACGTATGGAAAATCTTATGCTGACATATGCCAAATCAGACCATCTATCTCAGGGAATCTCAAGTGAAAATTCAAAATACCATGTGAAACAGTTTAGTGATGTGTGGAGTCTTAACACTGTAGAAAAGATCTAGGTTTGAGACCTAGCACATTCCGAAATGTGTTATCTAAGGAAATGGATACCCAGGCTTTGGGGTGTTTTCTATTTGTGCTATTTTGTCCCCCCTAGGTTTTCCTTGATGATCTTCTGCCTTGAGCTACACTTGCCAAGGCATGATAAAACATATGTGACAAAAACCATGAGATATTCGTAGGGATATCCAAATCTTCATGAAATTTTAATGTCATTTTCAGAGTCAAATTTTTTAATTGATATTGACTGGCTCTCCTTCTCCCCTAATTTTTTTCCATTATCTTCCCTTTTCTTCCACATTGCTATGCTTCATTAGGTGCCTTGATATCCAATGTCCTGCATGTTTTCATACATTTTGGACTGGGAAACATGTTGAAAACATGCTCATTAATAGAGGACATGTTTGAGGAGAGTTGCCATTGAAGTTCTATTTATACCTAAGTCTGAGGTTTCAAATCCCATGTGTTTGCACAGGCTTTAGTGCTGAGAAATTCCACAGCCAGTTCTTGGACTGCCTGGGAAAGATGCCAGCAACTCTTCACTGAAGACCATAGGGAAGAGGTCTCAGCCAAATGACAGACTGGACTACACAAGGGCAAACAGGGTGCTCAAGTGAAGATCCATGGAGTTTACCCACCATGTACAGGAATGTGTCATGTCATATCCCACTGGCACTGTATACATAGGTAGATTTGCAGTGTTTTTTATTTACTTTTATTTATTTTTATTTGCAGGCCTTTTTATTTATTTGATGAAAATATTTATAAAAATCTAAGCAATGACACTTTCAGAGAAAACATTCTTTGATATTTAGCCTCTGTTATTCCAATGTCATCATATTTTGCACTAAAGATACATGCCTGCTAATAAGGTATCCATGAAAGCACGCAGCATGGTGACTGAACTCCCCTATATCACAAGTTTGTCATGCATACTGTGATCTCTGTCACAAAGCTGCTCAGACAGTCTCAGCCCACTGTGGTTGCCTGGAAAACTCAAACCTCTTGATTTGTGTATCCACTGGTTTCACCCACCACTGCAGCAGCTTTCCACCAGACCCAACTACAACGATTTCAATCATGCAGTATTTTCCTTAGAATCACTAGGTTTCACCCCAATAGTTTTCCCAGTCATACTGATAACAAGGTGTGCCCACACATTTAGAGGTGTATGAAATTGAGTGGAGAAGTTCTTGCTCTGTCCTGAGGTCTAATTTTCACAAACTGATATCCCACACTTCATGGTTTTCTTGAAACTGACAGAGAGAAAATTTTATGAGGAGGAATTGGCACAATCTGTCAGGTGTTTTTCCCTTTACACAGGAATTTATCTCCAAACCTCCAATCTTTGCACACTGGGTGTCCGGGGTTCTTGCCTACATGGTTGGATCAATTGGCCCTGGAAGCCACAAAGCCCTGCAGAAATCCAGACAAGAAGGAGAACACCTGCATGACATGAAATTTAGCATTCCTGCTTTAACTTCTCTGCTTCACTTTGGTTCAAATTTCTCAGAACCTGATTGAGAAGAGGTCAACAGGTGAGCCACCATAACCATGA
>PVJX010040278.1:0-15275 GCA_004027295.1 Dolichotis patagonum | reverse complement strand
AACAGATATAGTATGAAACAGACACATCACTGGAGCAGTTTAAATGTTTTGGAAGTAACCACCGAAAAAACACAGAAACTAAAGTTCAATGTTGTCTGTGAGAGGGCATCTGGTGGTAAGGAAGGATTTTGCTTTTTTCTGTCATGATTTCCACACTGTTTTATTTTGTAATCATTTGCAAAGATTTGCTTAATTTTAAAAAATAAGGAAAAAACCCCACCAAGCTCTTTGCTTTCCCAGCTCTCCAAGAAGACACTCTTTCAAGCCATCTTTCTAGAACGGGCAGTGAACATGCAGGAGCGCCCCACGCTTTCAGAAAACAGTCACAAGCTAAACAATCAAATAATGAATTTGGGAAAACAGCCAGGTATTGTGGCTCATTTACAGGGAGACTAACTGCTAGCTGACTTCTTGGAATAAGAGTCCTAGAAAGGCTTCTGTAAAGGAAACCCAGTCCTAGGGCAGTATGAAAGGTGAGACTCATACTACCCATGGGCCTATGTGCTGAATCGGACTGTGCTTCTGAGAGTGGTGGCCAGAGATTGGAGATAGAGGCGGGAGAGGATACAGGCTGGACAGGAGTCTCTGTGGCGTCCGTGGGGTGACTCTGGCCTACTGTGGATGCCCTAACAACACAGAACTACTGGGACAACACTGGTTAAATCATTTTCCTCCCTCAGGCTGTTTCCTTTGGGGGGTACATACAAATTTAAAACTCCTTACTTCTAGAGTTGTTTTGAGGATTAAAAGAGTTAATGTACAAATGTACTCAAATTCCACAACTTCCTAACTGATTTTTTATACTTCTATTTCCCTGGTTCCAACTCTTCAATGGCTTCCCATTTCCTGATGAGTTAAATCCAAATGCAACGTGAATCACATACATCATTTAAAATTCTCTGGTAGCTATACTTGAAAAACCCACACAGAATAAAATGAAATTTACTTTAATAGCATATTGTTTGTACTTAATTTGTAAATATATTTTGGCATACAATTAATGTAGAAAATATTATAAAATATTTTAATGTTTTATAATATTACAAAATATAAATTCTTGAGAAAAATTAAAGAAAAACACGATCTTTTAGATCCCCTCCCCCGACTTAGGAAGTCTCTTGAGTCTGAAGTCCATTTTGTACCTAGCAGGACATGTCAGTTGGGATGAGCCACTTTCTAACTGCTCAGTAGCATGCGTGGCTCCCGGCCACCACGTTGCTCAGTGTAAATCTTGATCTATCAGGTTCTCCAACCAGCCATGTACTCCTTCACCTCTTCTCACATGCTCCGCCCTAGGCTTGACCTCTGCCACTTCTAGACCTTGCCGTGCTAGCTTTCATATCAGAATCACCCCCTCGCAGAAGTTTCCTCTGGCCTAGGCCACCCCCCCCCCCATAGCCCCACAGCATCTTTAGGAGTCCGCTAGGACACACACTAAATGGGTTGGAATAGGTTACAATTGCTCCTATGAACTTTTACCCTGCCTGAGCATTGATGTGTATGTAATTTTGCTTGCTGAAATGAAGCATTCTGCACACCTCGACATGGATCTGCTCAGGAATGGCCCTACTGCTAAGAAACAAAAAGCAATCAGCTTCTCCTCTTAGACATCGATCCAGAAGAGAGTAGGCTTGTGGTGAAGAAAACATTGGTTCAAATCCTGACCTCACTGCTTAGTAAATCTGTGTCCTGGCTCAGTCCCTTTATCTTTCAGAGTCTCAGTTTCCCCATACGTAAGATGGAGCTATCCCTCCTTGCTATCCATAATGGGCCAAGAGATTAAGCAATTCATATAAAGTGGCCCAGAGTAGTACTTGGCACAGGGCAAGTTTTTAAAACTCAATTTAATCAAATTGATGGTGCCATCAATTATAACTTGTAAATTATAAGACGTTGTTACTTTATGAGCCATTTTAAAAAGGGAAAAGACTCCTACAATGCCAGTTAAACCATGACAGGTCTTCAACTGTAAGAGGTATTCCAATCTCAGAGATATTAAAGCATTAAATTACTGGTCTTAAAATCAAAGACATGTGATAAATTCCCCCCATTGTCCGCAAGTTACTGGTCTTGAAACCAAAGATGTATGGGAACTACTGCCTCTCCTCACCTTCCCCTGGAGTCACTGGCCAGAACTCCAGCAGAGGATGCTGGGCTTGTGTTGAGTTACACGGAGTTGGGAGGCTTAGCTTTGCAAGGTGCTCTGGAAACTGGAAGGTAAGGAACGGTGATCTTCTTCACCACTCTGCACCAGCCGCTTTCTTTATGTTACTTTAATTATGCCTCAAAACGATTCTGTCTGGGATAGACCTCCCGTTTAACAGAAAGTTAGGGCCATTCAGGGGGTTTAGTCACCCAGCTTGCATATGTCAGAACTGGGCCTGGAATTTGGGACTGTGTCCTGCAAGCCTCCCTGCCTCCACCCACACAGGCTCTTTCTAAAGCCTCGCTCAGGAGGCTGCCTGGTGCCTCTCAAAGCCTGTTGGCACCATCGTGCTAATACACTGGAAAGGCCCCCAACTCAAACAAGCTTAGGTTCAAACCACCAGTCATGAGCCTATTTGTTTTAATATGAGGAACAAACTCTGAAACAACAGGTTACAGAGACCCCTGCAAGGATCTGAGGGAGGAGCAGTACTCGCTGTCTGGGGCAGCAGCTGGGCAGGGGATGGGGTTTGCACAACTCCGTAAGAGCTGGTGTTAGTCCCAGAGAGGAGCACTGGCTGCCTCTTCACCATCACAGGCTCAGCTCCCCACCGCGGCACCCAACAGCAGGAGGGTGAGTGCGCAGGATCTGAGAGGCAGGGATGGGGGATATTAGGAGGGAGGCCTTAGTGTAGTAGGCCTTAGCTCTGCTCTTTAACTCAGCTGTCACAGACAGTGTAGGGAAGATACCTTAGGTCCGAAGTGCCTGAACAGGTCAAATGTGAAAAACTACACGAACAGCATGGACTGAGGACAAATAGCAGGAGGTCTCCTGTGAATCCACAGGGACCAAGTTCATTCGCAAGTCCCAGGAGAGGCTTCTGTAGAGGACACCAGGGATTTTTGTTTGGTTTGGTTTTTAGTAATGGGAACTGAGCTGCATCCCTAACACCTATCCCTTTGTGGAGACTTGCTAAGTTGTTCAGGCTAGACTTGAACTTAGGATATTCATGCCTCAGCCTCCCAGAGTCCTAAAATCACAGAGGTACCTTGATTCATGACCTTGATTCTTTCCACATTTCTGATCATAAACGAAACTGGACAAGAACCAAATCAAATTCCCACATGAGGTCAACATTGAACTAACCACTGAATTGGATCCAGTTCTTGTCTAATTCGATTTGTGACCAGAGTCATGGAAAGAATCAAATTCGTGAACCAAGGCACCACTGTATGGACATGCTCCACCAGGCTCTTTGCTTTCTCAGGTTTGCTAAACCCAAGGTGACAAATGCTGGTCCTGCAATGATGTAAGATACAGGAGTTCTGCTCCTTAGTTCATCTGTCACAGAAAGTGCAGTCTCTTCCATGCCAAGTACGTCAGGTCATGGATTTGCTCATTTGAAGGAGTCTGTGCTTACTGAGAACCTCTCACTTTGTTGTTGGTTTGTTTAAAATAGCTCCCTCCATCTGCCTTATGTTTTTTTCAGGTGAAATCTTGGTCAGACAGTTGAGAGAGGAGTCAGCCTGATGGTGAGGAAGGCAGTGCTCACTACCAGGCCACTTTCCCTGCCCCTGGTAAAATCTTACCCCTGAACATCAGGCATTAAACACCACTGTGCTAATTCTTACAGTTGTGTCATTTGATGATCGTGCTATAAACTGGAAGGAAGGGCTTAAACACGTAATTATGGCAGCCTCCTGTAATAGAAAGACGCCAGTCCAGCTCACAGAGGCGGGCGTACTGTGGGCACTCCACATGTGTGACTCTGTATTCTCAGATTCAACCAACTGAGGAATGAAAACATTCAGAAGAAAAACGTATCTGTACCAGAAAGTACAGACTTTCTTTGTCATTGCCTCTTAATGCAGTAAAACAATTATTTACCTTGTGTTGGGGATTATAAGTCATCTAGAAAATTAAACTATACTGTGTGCAGATTACATGCAAACACTACACCATTTTATATAAGGGACTCGAGCATCTGTGGATTTGGGGATTCACGAAAGGTGTAGGAACCAATCCCCCACCAATACCAAGGAACAAATGTATGTTCATCTTAGTTCAGCTGTGAAATGAGCTTCCTCATGGTTCGGCTTTGGGTTCCCTTCTTGGCCTCACCATTCACTTGTCCTGTGAAGCTGTCCAGCAGACTTTTCTCTGGTCCACGGTTTCCTGAGGGAGCTGGGAGAGCTCAGCACTTTCATACTCTGAAACCCCCTCTCTCCTCTTCCTCACTTTATCCAGAAAGTTCTGCTTTTTTTCTGCTTTATACATTGCAGATCCTTGTAAAATTCTCTTTGAAGATAGACTTTGGTGGTCAGTAAAAGCTTAAACCTTCTAGACTGAATAATCCCTTGCATTCCTTCCAGCCCTAACACTCTGGTTATTAAAAAAAAAATCACCGAGTTACAATCTATTCACAGGAACAAGCAATCCCCAAAGAAGTCTCACGGGGCTGGGTAGGTGGGAGCTGTACGTTTGCAGGCATGTGGGTTTTTTTTTTAATCCTTCAATATTTTGTTTTTGATGCCTCTGCTTCTCAGACACAACCCATATACAAACATTTCACCTGGAAACTCCAGCTGCTGTCTGGTGATTTATGTGCAAAAAGTGCCTGCAGGCCAGGTGGGGCGGGCATGCTTCTGCGCCAGCTTGGCAGAGAGCTTCACATTCCACAGGGAAGCAGGCATTGCTGCCCGTGGCCCACCAACAAGTGAGCCGACTGGGACATCACAGTTCTGCCAGGCAGAGGCACCGCACGGCACCCCCTGCTCCCTCATTCTCCCTCAGGCCTGCCTTCATTCCCCACGCGGTCCCTGACTCTTACAGATCTCTCCAAGAAAGAAAAAGGAAAATAGAAAACACAGACCGGTAACCACTTCAAGACAGTGACGTGACAGCAGAAAACAGGCAGGGAAGGGGCTGTAAACTTGTTAAATGTTCCAAAGGCTCACTGGGGGGAACTTCCACAGCCAGCTCCATCCTAGTGCACAGCTGCAGACACAGCCTGAGGGCAAAGAGTTGTTTTCTGTGAACCATGGGTAATCCTTGGCATCCTGTACAGATGGCCCTTCTTGTCCAGCCTAAGACTCCAGTACAGGGGAGCAAATGAGAGGCACACCAGACCGTGAAAAATCCTGTCATTTGTATTTCTTTCTGGGTCACATGGATTTTATTTGGGGGAAGGGTAGCACATGCATACTTTTCTGATTATGTCTTCATAGTATGCCACCTAAAAATGAGAAGACCAGCAGACTGTAAGGATGAAAAGACCTGGAGAGCCACCGGTGTTCCTCCTTCATTTTAAGGATAGAAAAGTGAGAAAGCTCTCTGCTGGAGTCATCTAGCTATAGGAGCAGAACCCAGGAGGCTTCTGGCCATTTCCTTCAGCCCCAAAGCTTTGTGTCCCCTACTGTAGCCTTTGTTTGGTGATGGCACATGCTGGTAAGAGACCATGGAGGACAGGAAGGTTGAGCGGCACGTCAAGGCATAGTTCTTGTGTGCGGGGAAGTCAGGGCCTGCAGTTGTGGTTGTTCAGGTTGTTCACTGATTCCCTTGCCTTGTACCTTGTACCGTGTACCTTGTACCTTGTACCTTGTACCTTGTACCTGGTACCTGGTACCTTGTACCTGGTACCTGGTACCTTGGTGCCTTGTACCTTGGGGTATCTGCCTGGTGGGAGAATGTCCTTGTCTAATCTACACAGAAAAACCAGCAGGGAGGCAGGAAGTGTTCACAGGGAACATTGCGGCAAGTTCCCAAGGTGAGTTTTTCAAGCAAAGAAAGGAAAGGTAGACATTCTGGGAGAGGAAGAATGCATCATCAGTTTATCCATCTCTCTCCTGACCTAGGTCCAGTGCTCTGTGACACACGGGTCTCCATGAAGCATCCCCAGGATAAAGCCAGGGATGTCCCCCTTTGGACATCATGTCAGAGTACAAGGTTAGAAAGTCTAGCTTCCTACTGTTCTAGTCCAATGGCTCTGGGGTCCCAACATGTGCCCTTGGAGGTCCCTGCCACTATCATAATGCTTGCTGCCATTTGGGCACCCTCTGCAGTCTCCTTCCTTTCTTTTCCTGCTCTCTGCTTCTTGGAGCAAGAGGAGACCAAAACAGCAGTGAGAAAGGGATCCCCAGGCCAGCTTCTCAGCATGCCCCCACTTTTCACCCACCTCCCAACATCTACTTCCTCGGGAAAGGGCTGAAGACACAGATTCTAAATATAGGTGCATCCCTCTCCTACTGCCCAGCTAATATTAGCCCTTCTGTGGAACCCACTGACAGCATCATTCCCTTTTTTTTGACTGTGCTGGTGGGAATTTTTCTGCTTATAGTAAGGCAGGCTGAGCCAGCAAGACTAGGAGCACACTGAGAGCTGCCCTACCGGCTGGTTGGCAGAGTGCCTTTTCAGGCACGAGATTTATGATTCTGTGAACTGGGAGACGTGGGCAATGGGTGGGGTGGGGTGGGGTGGGCGGTTCTGGTTAATTGAATTTGTCAGCTTCCAGATGGAGGGACACTGATATTTGTTGATAATTTACTCTAAACCAGAGATATCTCTGCATACCTCACACGTGATTTTATTGAATCCTTACAGCAGTCCGATGAGAGGGGAGGATGTTCCTATTTTACAAATGACAGCACTGGGGGCTCAGAGAAGTGAAGACATGAAGGCAATTTGCCCTACGAAAATGGCGAGTTGATTGTAGATAGGATTTGAACACAAATCTTCCAAGTCTCTGTAACTCTCAAACTTTGGGGCCCACCCCCCATCCTTCTGGATGTGAGATTGAACACAGGGCCTTTGAGCTGTGCTACATCCTAATCCCTGCCTTGTTTGCTTTGGTCTTTTGAGACAGGTCTTACTAAATAACCTAGGCTGGGCTCAAACTTGCAATCCTCTGGCTCAGCTTTCCAAACCACTGGGATCACAGGTGTGCACCACCACCCCACACTAAAACTGCACTTTTTATCATGCTGTCAGGTCTATTTGCTTTGGTGCTGGCAATAAATCTAACATGGTTGTGAATGTGCTATTTTTGTATGGTACATGATTAGGGTCAGTGAGGCAAAATGCTGACTTTGGAGTCAGAGACTTGATTCTGAAGGGCATCTTTATTTTAATGGCCAGTTCTTGCCACCCTGGACCAGAAACGTAGCCTGAAAGGAGCACAAGGACGTGAGGTGGGGCAGAGGGCAAAGTGAGTGGGTGCTGGCCAGGAAACTCCCAGGGCAGCTTTCCCACTGAGATGGCCTCACTGCCTTGCAATCCCTCTCCACCCGGGGAGGCAGAATAACACAGCCAACTCTGCCTAAGGCAGCATAGTGCAGATGAGGCCCTTCTGGCTTCCCAAGTTCACTGGGAGAAGGGAAAAAAGGCTGATCTGGGAGAGTGAGCAGTGCTCCAGGGTGGTAGGTATTGATGCCATTCCATTGCTTGTTTGCCCATCTTGTTCCAAGAGGGATTCAAGGCAGCGGGGTTTAGGAGCTACTGATGACCTAATGGGATGGTGATACCATTCACTGACAAGGAATAGCTAAAGAACCCAGCTGAAGGATCTAGGAGCACAAAGTTCTAAGCTTGTCCTCAGCAGGAAAATAAGTCACTGGGTACATCAAGTGGTGACTGTCCCATGGGCTTATTCTCTGGGACTGGCAGCAGTGCACCCTCCAGGGCACTCAGCATGTGTTTAGAACCAGCGCTTCTTGCAGTGAGGGAACCATGGGAGCTCCCCTGCCTTCATGGAAGAATGCTCATTCCAGATTCCAGCCACTGGGGAAGCTCTCTCACCAGAGCAGCTATGGAAGAATCACCTTAATACTGCTACTTTGTCTTTGTTGGATTTTACTGAAGTTAAACTGATACTAAAATCTCATTTCCAGAAATCTTGCCAGGACTATTCTCCAAGGAAGGAAGCAGGCCTGTTAGCAGCCCACTCAAGTGGCCCATGGCAGTCTTTCAGAAATCCTCAGAGCTTGTAACTCCCGAGTGGTGCTGGCTACGTGTGTGCTTATGCATAAGTGACAGGCAGGCGCAGTGACACTGTCATCATCAGAAAATCACAAACAACTGGCTTATTTCCAAGATGAGGGAGGGGTTTTCATCCTCCAAAAATCAATAGATTCCGAAGGGAAACCTCAGAGGCACATCCACACGAGCACCATCAGACAAACGCATGTGAGTGCAGGGCACAGATGGACCCGATGGACATCAGTCCAGGCACACGTGCGCACAGAGCGGGCACACAGAAGTGAGTCTACACTGGAATACACTTGCACAGCAACCCTCCGCCTCTGTGTCTCAGCCCTTTTTATGTCTTAGACTATGGCCAGGTTGAGTGGTCCTTCCCAGGTGAAGTCCACCATGATGGGGACTCCTATGTTGATGGAGGACTTCCAACAAGAAGGTTTCAAACAACGCACCAAAGTGTTAAGATGTTTGTCTTTTAGCTGGTTCCAAATTACCTTTTCCTCCAGAAATCCTTGGAGTGAGTGTTCCAGGAAGAAGGTGAATAACAGCCTTTGGTAGCTTGGCACCTTATGAAGAGGGGCCAAAGATGCAATGGTGTTAAGGAGAGAGGCGGAAATGGGGAATGATGAAGAAGAAGCCTCCGTAGGTCAAGTCCAGCCTCCTTACTGCAGAGCCCAACAAGCTGGGAGCATCTGGGTACTTCATAGATTTACCCAATAAATCAGTTGCTTGGTCTCCACTGGCTTATCCACCACCCAGGGGACTGAGTCCACACTCCTTACAGCCCAGCCTTAGGCCCCGCCTGACCAGGCCAGATCGGCCATGGTACCTCATGTCACCCTCCTCCCCATATCTGCCCTTTCACTCACTGCTTCATAGAACTTTGCCTGTCTCTTCAATCTTCTGCGGCTTTCTGGGTCCTGCAGTCCTGTGCAAATTTTATCCCTGTCTGGAATACTCTTTATTTCTTTCTCTAGTGAACTCTTTCACCCTTCAAGGTTCATATCAACTACCCCTCACCATGGTTTGAATGTTTGTTGCCCTCCAAAATTCATGGTGAACTGAATCCCCAATGCGGCAATATTAAGAGGTACAGTTTGGGGAAGATGATGCAGCCTTGAGAATTTTGCCCTCATGATGGAGCCATATCTTATTAAAGGCTAGGCATCTTTATCCTTCCTCCTTTCTTCCATGTGAAGACACAGTATTCCTTCCCTCTGGAGGACCCAGGAAAAAGGCACCATCATTGAAGCAGAGCTCGGACCTCACTAGGCATTGGTCACAGTGAGCCCCAGGTCTTGAAGGCCAGCAGAAATGTAAGAAATAGATTCCTAATATTTATAAATTACCCAGTCTTATGAGTTTTGTTATAGCAGCACAAACAGAAAAAGACAACATTCTTCTACAGCTTTCATAGTTCTTCCCTCCTCCTCCCCTTCACAAGTCAAAATTTACTGTAGCCTCCAAAGGGGCCCCAAAGAACTTCCTTCACCCCTTGGTGGCCATCTTCCTACAGTGAGTGACTCTAGTGGCAGCCATGCATTGTTCATCCCACAGCTTGGTCCTTAGTGAGTGAAGCTGGTGGTAGATGATTAAGGCAGTTGCTGTAGCACAAGAGCCTGGATCTGAACTTGGGACTCCCTTCGCTTGCTCTGTCCCACTTGGGTGGAAAACGAAGAAGCAATGGATGCCACATATGGGAATGAGACCAGGAAGAGGAGTGATTGTGCAGTGCACACTGTACTAAACCTTCCTCCACGGTTGCTGCAAAATCAGTTATCTCCCACAGGTATGACTTCCATCTGTCCATGTCCCATGGATACTGTATCTTCCCACTTTACCTTCCCAAAGCTCTTTGCTTGAGCTGCCCCAGTATATAAAGCATCATTAAGGACATATCTCTCCCAGGTTACACTAACTCCCTGATATACAAGAGATGCTGCACTGTTATTCTGCTGGAGAAACTGGGGTATCCAGGCTGTAAGAGACAATGCAGAGCTGTGGGCCTGGCTGCTGCCTTAGGGAAGCCCCTGTGAATGCAGATCTGGTTGGCCCATTTGGCAAAATAAATACATAAAATGAGATGACTTCAAAGATTCTTTCTTCATTGATTTATTTAGATTTCTAAAAGGTCACAGTTAATTTGTTTTGCAACTAGACAGGAGCCTGGAATCAGTAAAAGGTGGAGGATTGGAAATAAATTCAGCTTTGGAAACCTTTGACTGTCTTTACAAACCAGGCATGGACTTAAGTTCTGCACAAAAAGAGATGAGGGAGATGAGACTCAGCCTTCTAGGAGTCCACACGGCAGGAGAAAAGCAGAGCTTTGTGTTCACTCAGATTCAAAACGTAACTGCCTGTCATCTTTGGCTCGCCTGAGGATGGCACAGGAGTCATTGTCCCCTTGCCAGCTCGATAAAAGAGATATTAGGGTCATTTCCATTTCACAGTGGAGAAAACGGAGACTCAGAGAGTTATATGACTTGTCCAGGATCAAACAGTCAGTGGGTGAATTGGGATTTGAAGCCTGATTGGTGGAGGTCTCAATACTGATGATCTCATACCCAGAGACCAGGACACATGCTGAGTGTAGCAGCAAATGGAGATTCCGAAAAAAATGTAAAGAGCCCTCTTTTCATTTTATCATCACAACAAACTGGGAAGTAGCATCAGTGTCCATATTATCAATGAGAAAAGTCTCAGAGCTACCTGCCCCAACTGGAAAATAATTGTCAAAGTCAGACATCAATATTTTTGAGTCTGGGATGGCCCCTCTAGGGCCATGAAAGGGAAGACAAGGTCCAAGGGTGGAAGATGTTTGATGACAATGCCCTGGGAGGCCTGTATTACATCAAAGGGCAATTCTCCAAGGTTTTTTTTACCTGGTCTTGGTTACCAAATCTTACTGAAGAGTCTCTCTGGTACTGTTGGTTCCAGTTTAGACCACAGTTCCAGATCTATAAAACCTTTAATGTTCAGGAAGAAGTTCAGGCTCCATCACAGAGCACACAGGACTTTCAAGATCTGCCTCTTGGGTATTTCCAAATTTTTTTTCAATTGCTCCTCCAAGCCCTTCTGACTGTCCTTGGATACGCAGATAGACTGTGCTCTCCTTGCATTCCTGGCCTTGCTGTGGTCTTTTTGCAGGCCGCTAGCCAAACCCGTGTGCATCCTATAAGATTGTGTATGGGTTACATTTCTCCTGACATTGTCTGTCCTTGATAACGCTTACTTCCATATTTCTGTGTCCTCACTTTATTCCCACGTTACAGCTATCATCATGTTCTGGAATTACTGTGAAGAGTTCAATATGCTCCCACTAGGCTGGGTACTCCTCTAGGGCAAGGACCCAGATGGATCTCTGTGTGACCAGACATTCTAGTAGAGGAATTCCAGTAGAGGAACTGGCAAGGAAAGGAGTTTATTATGTAATTGCTGAATTCATTAATGAAGTGGCTGCTGGAATGAGTGAAAAGCCACAATTCCAAGCCTTTCTTTCAGCAGTGTTCAGGATTGACTTTATTAGCTGTACAGTTGTGAAACTGCTGTCTGTCAGAGTACAGTATCAAGTCTCTTGTTTCTCTGTTGCAAACAATTTGAGCCAGGAATATTCTTTCCTCAATTTCACATGATAAAAACTAACAAAAACAAACACTGGATTCTTTTGTTAATCTCCTAGACTCTGAGCTATTAATACTTGTGGATATTTTGATTTTCTAGGAGGACAAAGATGGATTCCAAGGGAGATAATGGTGTAAGCATTGGTCTTGTTCAGCATGTGGTAGAGAGGCCTATCTGTTATCTGCTATGGAGGAATATGTTTTGCTTCAAAGGAACATCCATCCATGCATTTTGCTGAACTGTTTAAAACTGTAAAAAAAAAAAAATTGGCAGGAATTGTATCTGTTCGGCCTAACCAGGATCCCTACTATCGAACACCTTGCATGGCATAATAGCAAGAGATTCTCTTCCCTTCCCACGGGGAAGTTTTCAAGCTGAAATTCAATATCAAGATTTTAGTGTTCACAGATATTTTCCCCTGACATAAGCACATGAAAAGATATAACTTTGAGCTATCATAAGCCTTATTCTTGTCACAACTTTTTAAAGTTTTCCAGAAAAAGAGGCAAGATTAACACAAATCCTTTAGAAACTCTTGCAAAAATTAGAAGAGGAAACATTTCTCAGCTCATTTTATTATTCCAATATGAAAGGCAGACGAAGATCATACAAGATAATTATAGATCACTGTTCCCCATAAATATAAACATGAAAATTCTTAATAAAATACTATTGAGGTGACACAATATCCTGTGGAAAGGTTCATGCACCATGACCAAGTAAGGTTTATCAAGGAATATTAAGGTTGATTTAACATAAAAAAACTGATCAATGTAATATACTATATTTAGAATAGATGACAAAAAGTATATAATCAAGTCAAAGACACAGGAAAGCATTTGATAAAATTCAAACAAAAGAAAAAACCACTCAGGAAACTGTGAACAGAAGTAATACTCAACTTGATAAAAGCCATCTATGTAAACCTCTCAGCTAACATCCTACTTAATGGGGAAAGACCGAAAGCTTTTCCCCTAAGATTAGAAAATAAACCCTGTGACTCCTTTCATCAGTTCTGTTCAGTATTAGACAGAAGGGCCTAAGGGAAATGAGTCAAGAAAAATAAGGCATTCAAATTGGCGAAAGGAAGAAATAAAACTACCTCTAGTCATAAGATGACAAGATCTTATATGGATAAGGAATCCACAAAAAACAAGCAAGCAAACAAACAAACAAAATCAATAAAAGTTGTAAGTTAAGTAAGGTGGCAGGATATAAGATTGATGTACAAAAAAATCAATTGTATTTCTATACAAAGCAATAATCAAAAATGCAGTTAAGAAAAGTCTTATAAATCTAAAAGATCATCTAACAGATATAAAATACTTAAAAATAAATTTAACAAAAGAAGTACAGACTTGAATAATGAATATTATACATAGTAGAAATTTTAAATGCCTTAAATAAATGGAAAGACATTTCTTTTTCATGGGTTGGAAGAGTAGATATTGTTTAAACGATAATATAGATTGACTGATAAAATCCTGTCAAAATCTCTACTATGTTTATTTTTTAAGAAAATTGATAAGTGAATCCTAAAATTTATATGAAAATTCATGAGACACAAAATATCAAATAATGTTGAAAAGTTGGAGGATTTATATTTCTTAGTTTTAAAACTATGAACTATAGTAATAAAGACTATGATATTGGCATAAGGATACCATACAGATCAATGAAGTAGAATTAAGAATCCAGATATAAACATTTATAGTCAATTGATTGTTTTTCATATTTTATCCTTTTTTTACAGTACTTGGAATTCAAACCCAGGGACTCATACATTCTAGACAAGCACTCTACCACTTAGCTTTATCTCCAGCTTATTAACTGATTTTTGACAAAAGTACCAAAATAATTCAAAGAGAAAAGAAGATCTTTCCAACAAATGATGCTACGATAACCAGATGTCCACCTGCAAAATAGTAAAACTGGACCCAGACATCATATAAAACACAAAGATTAAATCAAAGACCTACATGTAAGAAAAAAAAAAAACTATAAAACTCTTAGAAGAAAACAATAACTCTTCAAGATTGGATTAAATAATGGCTTCTTCAGTGTGACATAAGTAACAAAAGAAAAATAACAGATGAACAATTGCACAAGATATTTAAGATATTTATAGAGCTAGTTTCTTTTAGTTCATTGAAAAGAAAGATTTGTACTAATATGGCTTGAACAAGATTTCGTGCTTACAACTTGTACTCTGAAAATCTTCTATGAAGGTAATATTCAATCGATTAATTATTGTTATTCTCCTACTAACCTGTTTTGAAGCCTGGTTTCCTGTTAGTTTTATTTTTTCTCTTTAAAATAAAAAAAACAATTGTACTTTATAAAAACTTCTGCACTTCAAAAGACATTACCAAGGAAGCGAAAGCTCAAAGAATAAATATTTACAAATCATAGATAAATGACTTCTGTCAAGAATATATAAAGAACTCTTATAACACAACAATAAAAAGAGAAATAGTTCAATTAAGGAATGGGCAGAGAACTTCAATAGATATGTCTCCAAAGAAATATTTTTAAATTGTCAATAATCACACATAAAGATGTTGATTATCATTAGACAATGGGGAAGTGTAACTCAAAGCCACAGTGAAGTATCACTTCAAGCCCAGAAGGATATCTAAAATAAAAAAAGACATAATACAAAATGCTGGAAAATATGTGAGCTATTGAAAAGTTTATATATTTCTAGTAGGACTGTCAAATGGTTCAACTGTTTGTGAAAAGAGGTTGGCAGTAGCTGAAAATGTTAATCACAAGTTGCCATATGACATAGCAATATCACATTAGGTATATACCCCAAACAACCAAAAATACATGTCAACCCAAAATCTCATACACAAATGTTCACAGCAGCATTATTCATAATAGTCAAAATGTGGAAATAGCCCAAATGTCCATTAACTGGTCAATGGATAAATCAAATGTATGGTTGCGTGTGTGTTTATATTAGGAATAAAATAGTGATTCATGCTACAATGCGGATGAACTCTGAAAACATTATGCTGAGTGAAATGAACCGGGTATAAAGGCAGCGTCTTGTGTGATTCCAATTCTACAAAATGCTCAGAATAGGCAGGTCCATAGAGCAAGTAGATTAGTATCTGCCAAGGGCTGAGGGGAGCAGGGGATGAGGAGTGACTGCTAATGAGTATGGTATTTCTTTTGGGGGTGAAGAAATATTCTAAAATTAGATAGTGGTATTTGTTGCCCAACTCTATGGATAGTCTTAAAAACATGGAACTGTATATTTTAAAAAGGTGAATTTTATATCATGTGAATTATATCTCAATAATGGTGCTATAAAATAGGTAAGAATGAAATTGCAGGGAATGTGAAAAAACTGGTAGCAGCTGATTTGCTAGAAGTGGTGAGATGGAAAGTGATTTTATTTCTTTTCTTGTTGTTGTTGCTTTAATGTTTTTGTGCAGTAATAATGTGAAAGATGAGAGGGAGAGGAAAAAAGAGAGGCAGGAGAGGCAGAAGCAGAGAGAGAGAGGGGGAGGGAGGAGGGAAAAAA
>PVJX010040277.1:0-15298 GCA_004027295.1 Dolichotis patagonum | reverse complement strand
AAGGCATTCAAGGACAGCACATTTCCCAGCCTTTTCTGGCTTTGAAAGTTTATTCACATTCCTTGCTACACAGATCCTTCTTCCATCTGCAAAACTGGCAATCTCACATCTCTTGGACTCTTGCTCTTCTGTTCCTGTCTTTCTAATGGACTCTGTAGGAATTCAACTGCTGCACCCTAGGCTGACCAGAAATCACCCAGTGGCCCCTATCATTATCAGCCCTGTTATTGGTAGTAACCAATATGCCCTGGTGTTCCCAAGTCTCGTGCTTGGGCAGATATGACCCCTTGTGCATTCTCAAATTTTGTTCTTGGCGGGTAACCACCATCTCCTTTCACTGAACTCCCCTCCTTTTGACCCCATAAAAGACCTCATTGCCCTTATAAGAGAATTCAGTCTGTCTCAGATTTCTTTTGAAATAAATCTGCCTGACTGAGCTCGTAACTTCATTCTTTTCTTTTTCCTAACAGACCTCATCTTGAAAACTGTGCTTTTGAAGAGCACTTGGGATGAGATTGGGCTCACCTGGTCAGTGAGAGATATGCTCTCCACCTCACTGTTCATAACTTCAGGCACACCTGCAAAGCCGCTTTGTCATGTAAAGTAGGACAAGTAGCTGGCTGTGTGTCTCAGAGCTGTGTTGGGGGAATAAAGGAAGCAATCTTTGTGCTCACCCGCTTGGTATGATGAGTGCCAAGGTGTGACAAAGTGTAAATAGTGAGTTTTATCCACATTACATGTCACCTTACATTTTTGCACATGTATAACTTTTTCTTACATGTTTTCTTTTTATTTTTCTGGTAGAATTAGACCAAGTTATTTCAACATTGCATGCAAATCTGCTTGTATAACTTTGGGAGAAGGTTGACAGTAAGTCATCAGGTGATTCAGCTACTGATGATGACTCAGATCATGTAAGCCAAAGAAGTTAGCAGGATATGACAGATATAGAAGTACATAAGGAAGACTCTGATTCATATGAGGAAGAAAATGTAATCTAAGTAAATATTTGACTAGTCAAAACACTGCAAAATGGTCGTGCACACTTGAGCACTGGTTAGAAGCAGGTTAGAGGATGTTGTTAGGTTCTTGCCAGGTGTAAAATCTATTCGATGAAATGCCAACATTGTGACTCAATGTTGGAAATTGTAACAGATGATATACTACAAGATATTTTAAAATACACTAATAATGAAATAAAAGTAAAACATTCCATGTACATCAGTAATAATACTCCAAAATATACTTATTGTGATATATCACTATCTGAATGAAAAGACTTCATAGCAGGACTTTATCATACTAGTTGTCAGAAACTGCAAGATCTATGGAGGCATGACAGAAGTGGCATTGAGATTTTAGAGCAATAAGGACACTTTAGAGATTTCCTTTTTAAAAAAATTGTCTAGTTTTTATGACAATAAAACCTATGAAGAAAGAAAGAAAAAAGTCTGAAAATTTGGCTCATTTTTAAGAGCTTTGTTTTGAACTGTCAAATAATTTATACACCCTTGGGATACATGATAATTCACAATCAACTTGCATCACTTCATGGTTGTTTGGCAATATATACCAAACAAACCTTCCAAATATGGTGTAAAAATATATGCCCCCAGAGATGCAAAGACATTTTACACACTGAATTTAAGAATTTATCTTGGAACTCAGCCACCAGGTCTTTATTTATGCAGTAATAAATCATATGACATTGTTAAGAGGCTTATTGCACCTATTTGAAAAACTAACCCAAATGTCACATTCAACAACTGGTTCACAAGTTACCCACTGATGTTACATATGCAACAACAACAACAGCAAAAAGCACCAGTCAACGAGCACAGGAACTATTCTCAAGAACAAAGCTGAGACTCCTGAAAAAATGTTACAAATTCACAACAGAGAAATGTATTGTATAATCTTTGAAATTCAGAAAGGCATAACACTGGCCTCCTGTATGGTGAAGGAAAACAAAGTAGTATTGATACTGTCAACATTACACTATGGTGATAAAATTGATAGTGAAGCTGCCTATAATCCCAGCACTGGGAGAGGGGAGGACCTGGAGGAGCTAGGGCAGGAAGATCCTGTGACTTAAAGGTCAGTGGTGCTACATAGTGAGTTCAAGGGTATGCTAGGCCATGTAGGGAGACCCTGTCTCAAAAAACCATACAACAATAGAAACAAAAAAAAATCAGTAGTGAATTCTCAGCAAAAATGGAATTAGAAATGGTCATATTTCACAACAACATGAAATGTTGATGAGTTATGTAGCAACTATGATGTCACTCAAAAACCAAAGCATTGGCCAATGGTTGTTTTATTGGATCCTAAACATCTCAGATATAAATAATTTTATAGTTTACAAAGAAAATAGCAAGTATAAAATATCTCAGAGAAATTTTCTTAGAGAACTGGGACTGGAATTGATAAATGATCATTTACAACAGAAGAAGAACAATATGTATCTTCCTGAAGAACCCTACAAAAGAATTCTTGAGCAGACCAGTGAACAGATAGGTGAAACACCACAAGAAAACAGAAAGACAGGAAGATGTCAAGTATGTCCTAACAAAGAAGACAGGAAAAAAAAAAAAAAACACAGGTGCTATCAGTATGACACTATGTATGGAGCGTGCTGTTTTCCTGTGTCAAAACTGCCATTGGTGTAATAATTGAAGTAAACATTATTTCTGTGGTACAGTTTTATTTGCATTCTTATTATAGTTCACATAACGATTTATTTCTATTGTTATGTTTTAGAGTTAGTAGGTAAAAAGTTGAGGGAGAAAGCACTGATGTTTATCCTGAACACTCAGTATGTACTAGATATTTTATTTTATTGATAGTTCATTTTCCTGCTAAGTGCAAATTGTATAATGTAGTAGGAAACTCCTGACAAGAGAGGTGACAACTACAACCTGCCAAACAGAAAAAGAAAGCTAAGCACACGTGCTCAGTATAAGTCAGACTTGTGTATGGAGCATAATGTCATCATGTGGAAGATGGCCTTAGGTGTGACGATTGAAGCAAAGATTATTTCTGTAGTAGAATTTTGTTTGTATTCTCATAGGAATTTATTTCTGCTGCTATTTTTAGATTTTATAGGCAGGTAAATAGTTGGAAATGTTGTTTATACACTCATTACATATTAAAAATGTAATATTCCTTTTTACTGATATTTGATTTCCCTGTTAAGTACACATTGTTTAATATAATAAAACTCATAAGAATTAAAATTAATAATTTAACAATAGAAATACTTCTAAAAAATAAATGTGGGCATTATATACCCCTTATAATGCTTCTTTAAACAAAATTTGGCATGGTGCCCCTGGGTGGTATTTGGATATCTGGGAGGTGACTTGGTCTAGAGAACTTCACCTGCACGGATGGATTAACCCATCTGTAGGTAATGGATGACTGGGTTGTGGAAGGACGGCTCTGTTAAGAAAGCATGCTCTCTTTGGCTGACTTGCTTTGTTTTCCTATGTGATGTCCTTGTCCCTAGAATCCCCAGAGTCCTGTTCAGTGAGAAGACCCTCACCACATGTGACCCCTCTATCTTTGGATTTCCTACACTCCAAAATTACAATAAATAAAATAAACTTATAAAAAATAAATTTTTCAGTCTCAGGTATTCAATTATAGCCACAGAATATGGACTGAGGTATAACCTTAAATGTTTCTATTTGCAGAGCAAGAACTTACTGAGTGGTTCATGCCAGGTCTCTTCCATACCCTAAGGATGGAGTCATGAAGGTGTTGCCCAGCTCTTGCCTTCTCTTTGAGGCTTGTACTGCAGAGAAGGGAGACATGGTAAAGTGATAATGAAGAAAGCAAAGAGAAAGACTGAATAATGGCAGGCAATGATGAAGGAAATGGAAAGGAAACCATATGAGAGGCCTAGAAAGGGGCCCAAAAGAAAGCTCTGTGTAGAGAAGGTCAGAAGGGAGGAGAAGACAGGAGAGATAAGGAGGATGCACTTCCCAGTATCAGGGAAGAACAGTAAGTGCAAAGTCCCTGAGGTGGGAATAAACAGAATTTTCAAGGAACAGAAAAGAAGGCCAGAGTGATGGATGTGTAATGAGCAAAGGAGGAGACTGGTGATGAATGCGATGAGGAAGGCGACTGCAGGGGACAGATTTTTGCAAGGCCTAACCATGATGATTTTGTGATCAGTACCACAGACAGTTTTATAGAAGAGAGTGACACAGTCTTGTTTATGTTTTCTCTGGGGGAAACAAAACTGAGAATTGACTCCAGGGCCTTCACGCTGAGCTATATCCTCAGTCATGTTTTTACTCTTTATTTTGAGACAAGATCTCTCTCTCTAAGTCAGAAAGTGGCCAAGGCTGAGCTTGAAGCTGGGATCATCCTGCATCAGCCTCCCAGAGTAATGGGACTACAAGTATGTGCCACCATGCCCAGCTTAATTTACAATTTTAAGATCATTTTGACTATTGTTTTGATGAACGAATAGATAAACTAAAGAAAGTCTAGTCACACAGTAGAATATTATTTAGCCATGAAGAGAAATGAAGTACTAACCCATGCTACAAAATGAAGTACTAACCCATGCTACAAAACTATTAAGGCATTATGCTTAGTAGAATAAGCCAGTCACAAAAGATCAAATATCATATGACTCAACTTACACAAAATATTTAGAATACCTAAATTATAAAAATAGATCCATGGTCGAGGAGGAGGCAGAGCTATGGAATACTACTAATGACCATAGGATGTAGAGTTTCTGCAGAAACTGATGAAAATATTCTAAATCTGTATTGTGCTGATAGTTGTACAGCTCTGTGAATATACTTAAGGCCTTTGAATAGTACAAGTTTTCACAATTGTTTTATATATATTCAGAATTATTAAGGCATCACTGATAAATACCATGTATGTTGAAGATATACAACATGTTTTGGTAAATGTACTTATACATTATGAGATTATTACCACAATCAAGTCAACTTGTACATCCATCACTCCCTTGGGGCTGGGGATGCTGAAGGAATTTAAGAATTATTGTCTTAGCCAATTTCAAGTTTACAGTACATTATTGGTCTGTAGAGCCCTTGCAGTGTATATTAGTTTTTCAAAACTGATTCATCTGGTAACTAAAAATGTGTGCCCTTTGATCACCATCTTCCCATTTCCTGCCTGACTCCAACCCCTGGTAACCCCCCATTCCACTTCCTGTTTCTATGAATTTGACTTTTTTGGGTTCCAGTTGGAAGTAACATAAAACAGCACTGTAATTCTGTATCTGGCTTGTTTCACTTAGGAAAAGGTCTGCCATAAACTTTAAGCAGGTGATCTGTATGTTAGGTGTGTTATATCTCAACAAAACTATTTGTTAAAAGTAATAGAAGTCCACTATCGAGATGCCTGGTTGAATTTGTATTCTAAATCTGTTTAATGCATCCAAATTTTTAAATAAAAGCCACAAGATGGTCAGGTGATGACAAATGTAAAAGCCATCAATTCATAAAGAAAAAGAGAAATTGGAAAGAAAAGGACAAACATCAAATTTTGGAATCTGGAAAACAGACTAATATCAGGTCTCTGTCTCAGCAGACTACAGAAGGTAAAAGCCCCAGTGGTCAATGAGAAAGACTCAAAACTAGCAGATATATCCCATGAAACGCTAGAGTGAATTGTTCATCAAAGTTACCAAGCACCTGTGCACAGGGAATGGCAGCGTGGGCTGAACTCAGGAGGCCTGGCTTCAGCTTCTCTCCCCATCAGACATAGCCCAGCACCTACACCACCCCCATCTCTACAGGTTCCCATTCTCCCCACATGTTTAATCAGAGAGACTTGGGACCATCTACCAGGCTGTGACCAAAAGGACCTTACTCACCAGAAGTGATGAGTGGAAAGTCCACATGCTCCTGGTGATGTCATCCCCTTTTGTCCCTCCCCAACTCATTCTGAGAAAGGCCAGCAGCAGCTTTGCCTCCACACTCCCACCCACATCTACCCAAAGTGGGAAATTATGAGAGAGTCTGAGTCTGTTTTCTTTTGTTATAAGAGGATATGCCTGAAACTAAGAAATTTATAAAGAAAATAAATTTAGATTTTACAATTCTAGAGGCTGGAAGTTTCAGATGCTGCATTTATAGCATGGGCCTCCATACTGGTGGAGACTGCAGAGATCCAGGGTAGTACCAGGGATCACATGGTGAGCTACACACCAAGAGAGGGAGCCAAACTGGCTTTTATAACAGACCCACTCTTTAGATAATCCACTAACCCACTAATCTACTAATCCATTAATCCAACAATGGATTAATTCATTCATTATGGAAGAGATTTCATGATTTAATCACCTCTTAAATGTTGTACCTGGTCTCACCTCTTAATACTTCGCAATGGAAATTAAATTCCAACATGAATTCTGGTGGAGATATTCAGACCATAACAAGTCTCCTCTGGAATTCAGTGTGAGTAAGGTTTCTGTCACAGCAAGGCTGTTAAAAAAATCCCCCTCTTACTGCCTTATCACCACGATCTCTCAAGGTCTGTAGGTTGCTGAAGTTCAGCTCATCTTAGCGGGGCTCAGGATGTTCTGTGTAACAACCATGGGAGGTCTTCTACCTGGAGCTCCCCATGTGGGGCCATGTGGGCAACTTGGGTCATGTTCTGCTTAGAGAAAATGGAGGACAAGAAGACAAACCAGATGACACCCACATGAGCACAATGAAGGCTCCAATCCAATCACATCTGCCCACTTGTCAAGTGCTGACACTAGTCACATGGGAAAGTGCAACTTCAAAAAGGCAAGGAAGTACAGTTGTCACTAAGGTTATTCTTATAATTTAGATCTAAAGTGTCCTCTCAAAGCCACACATCTTTCAAATGGGATCTGCTCATGGCGGGGGTAGGGGGCAGGTTTGCTATATCCAATGGTGAATTTATCCAGTAATGAAATTATAGCTACATCTCCCTTCTCTTTCTGCTTCCTGGCTGCCATAGGTTGATCATCTCTTCCCCCATCTTGCTTCTTTACCATTTTATTTCTACCTTGAAGCCAGCTGACAGACTAAAGTCTTGGGCAGAATTAACTTTTCTTTCTTTAAGTTCTGGGTGTTGTGTACTTTGTCCTAGCCACAGGAAAGTTACTAAGAGTCATGGGGAATAGAACTGTATGGGTAAATAACTCAACATGTCACACAGCCAAAGCAAAGACACATGGACATTGACAACTGGGCTACACTATTGAAACAGCCTCATCAGATCACCCAAGCAAATTTGGAATCAAGGTCCTTCAACATTCTTAGAAATTATTAAGAATTCTCAAGAGATTTTATATGGGTCATATCCAACAATATTTATAACCAAAAAACTCTTTTAGATATTTTCTAATTTACTTTAAAATAAAAAAATATTGTGCATATAAATGTTTTATTAAAAATAACTTTTATCCAAAACAAGCAAATATTTGGTGGAAAGAGCGGCACTGATTTACAATTTGCAAATTTCTTGAAGGTTTGGCTTAACAACAAAGCTGGATTCTCCTGTCTGCTTCCGCACTCAATATGTTATGATATGTACATTGTTTGGCTAAAGTATGTGAAGTTAACAAAGATAAGAGCTGGAGAAGGAATCCTGGAAAGACTCCAATGCCTTTTACAAAGATATTCTCTTTGATATGACAACAAAATTGTGAAGGTAATAGTTTTCAAAATGTTAGTGACAGTGTAGAATAGAAAACATACCATTGAACTTTTTGTCTTTTGTGGTATAAAAATCCATTAGCTTATCTTGTTCTTGAATGGACTTCTTACCAGTGATCATGCAGTTGTCAGTATTCTATGTGGTGAATGGGTCTTTTACTGAGACACAATTTGTGCAGATTCACTGAATAATACAGTTCTTCCAAACTGCTGCCAAGTTTTATTATATAATATACAAATAATACATTCATCATTATCACTATTAAGCTCACCAGGAAAGTTTAAGTACAAAGAAGATGATGAGTATTACAGTGCTATGAAGGTATCCCAGTGGTACCTGGCTTTCCTGAGGACCTGGGTTCAATCCCTGTGCCCCAAAGTAAAAATTAAAAAGGTGACAAATTCATCATTATAGTTTCCAAACTGTTGATTTTATTTTAAATCTGAAATTTTATCTTTGGAAAAATATTCTAACAGAAAATGGACCTGACCCCCCCCCCCCGCAGCCAGTATACTTCAGTTTCTTAGTTGCCGAGGTAACAGTTCCTGTTCCAGTTCCAGTTGCTTCTGTCTCTTAGAAACAGCTGGTCACTGTGATGCATTGCTGGTCCCTACAATGCATATTGTAAGAACCAATCCCCAATTGACAAGTCATTCTGCCTCTGTAATTCCTACTTGCTTATCCCATGTAAGTCCTAAACCACTAGAGACCAGGGCCTGATATTTTGAGAATGATCCCAGTCAGTGCACATCAACATAGATCTGCCTCCAAACCCTGGGTGTCATTTCAGTGTTTCTGCTTGCTGTCATACTATTAGTTATTTTCTCAAGTGACAAATTCACTTCATTCATTGTAGGATAATATCTGCTAAATGCCTATGTCTGTCCAACAGTTATTCACAGTCTGTCTAACAGTTATTCTAAGGGGAAAAAGAAGCGGTAATCCTAGCATTCTTGGGGCTGATGCAGGAAAATTGCTACCAGTTCAACTGGTAGCCTCAGTACCAGTTCAACTGGCCTCAACTACATAGGGAAACCCTGTCTCAAAACAACAACTAGTGTTCCCGCAGAAAAGCAGTTAGCTCACCTTAACTCCATCATCAAAGAGAGCCATCAGAATCACCTTCAGCAATACTGCTCACATACACATGCTATTGCCACACACAGTACACAGGGTGTATACACAAGGGTCAGAATTTAATGAAGCCAGTAACCTTTCGGATCTGTGAAAGATACTGCTAAGTGAAATTGGCACTTTATGTTTATTACAGGCTTGTGGAAAAAAAAAGAATTTAAAGCATTAGGGCAGTGCAGGCCTCTGCCTTGACTTGCTCAGTTGTTTTACTCATGGTATTATTCTGAGCTTGCCATGGAAACAGTGTGTGTGTGTACACAATATAAAAAGGTTTCTTGTAAGGCACTGGCTCACATGCCTGTGACAAGGCTACAATCTGTAGGACCAGCCAGCAGGCTAGAGAGCTGGGGACTGAGGCTGCAGTTCCACTGTATGCCACAGAACCAGAAAAACCTGCTACTACAGATGAAGACAGAGAGACCTCTGAAGAATTCTCTTTCTACTGGGAGAGGCTGAGATTTTGTTCTCTTTAAGTATTCAACTGATTGGGTGAGACCCACTCACACTACAGACAACAACTTACTTTGTGAAAAGTCCACTAATTTAGGCTATGTAGAGGGTAGAATGGCAATCTTCAGACACACCGGCTTTGCAACAGATGAACCACAACCCTTTCAGCAAAATCTAAAAACCAGTGATGAAGGTATTGCACCCCCAGCAAGCCATATGAAAACCCTTAGAAAACTCCATGTCACTCAAAGGATAGAGCCCCCTTCTGGCTTACGGCTGCGTGATGGAGAGAATACTCTCAGCTCTCAGCTTCTTCCTGAAAAGAGAAAGGGAAGACTGGACTATGGAGCCAACATCTGGCTTTTCAAGGGAGAAGTGGGGGGTAGTTGTATCTTGCCTGAATCTAAGCACTGACAGGAAAGGCTGTGGAAAACATAGGCAAGTTCTGGGACAGTGACACAATATTCACCTTAGTCCCTCTGCCCAGTTCACTTTAGAAGGAGCAGGAGAAAGTCCTCAATTCCTGGTTTCTCCCTGGAGAGAGAAAGAGTTCAAGTACATGCCCAGCATTTCTGCATTATGGAGCAGCTCATCAAGCTGTCCATGTCTCACCTGTCTTGGAGTCTACAGGACCTAGTGTTATTTGAAGCGCCTGGGAAACTCTAGAAACAAAAATGAGGCTGGCAGGTGCTGCTGCTCCAGAAGAGCCTTGGTGCTACAAACACAGCCATTACATCTTGCTGGAGTCTCCTTTGAAGAGTGAGAAATGGAAAAGTGAAGCATGCATACAGCATGACAGGGTTTGGAATCTGCTTACAGAACCAGTCTGGTCTACCTGACTGGGAGCACCACCTGACGTATTCCACAACCTACGATGTTCTGAGAACAAAACATGCTGAAGCTTAGGGGGAAGCCTCAGAATCTGCAGTCAGACCCCACAGACAGACCACAGAGGGAGCAAGAGATTGCAAGTGCTTGGAAAAAGAAAAGAGAAACTATCCCCAATTGGGAGTTTGCATGCACAAGTTCAGAGAAGATACATACGTGAAAAAGTCTCAGAGACTGTAGGAACTCTAGCTAGGCTAACTAATGACATCTTTTTGCTTTTTAAAGCCAGCCATTAAATACCAGAATAGATATCTATTTCTTTTTTTATTTTAAAGAGAATAAACCAAAACAAAGCAAAACAAAACATAACAGAAGAAAGCAGATCATAGCAAAACAATGCAAATAAGACAGGATTTGAGAACAAAACAGGAAATCAATAGTGGCTATGATGATGTCTCTGGTTTTCTTCAAAATAGTTTTCCATGTCTTCACACACAATAAGTTAATACAAATCAAAATAGTATAAAAGCAATCAAAAGAATGAGAACCCTAGGGGCATTCAAAACCAGACACTACAAAATCAATATTGGCTACCATAATGTCTCTTGTTTTCTTCAAAATAGCTGTCCCTATCTTCATACATATTGAAATCAAATAATTGAAAAGAGACTAAAACCAATCAAAACCAAGAATAAAAGCATTACTGGGCTCCAAAACAAAATGATAGGAAATCAAGGGCTACAATGATATCTTGCTTTCTTCAATGTAGCTGTTCATACCATCACACATAATAAAATCAATTCTTGTAACTTCTTTAAGTGAAGTTGTAGGGATTATATAAGCCTATGCATGTACATCTATCCTTTCAGTATTAAAGGAAAAACCAAAACAAAGTATAAGAAAAATAAGAAACAAGAGTCAAATAAATAACTATAACAAAGAGCCAAAACAATAATAATGTAGGCTTTTAAAACACGGTGGTTGGAACATAATAAATTTTGTTGTTTTTCATAGTTATCTTCAAAAGTCTTATTCAAATCACCAAATATAGTCATGCAAAATTGATCTGATCCTACAGATGTTAACTGTTGTGTTCCAAGAACTAACAGAATGAGTAGTACAATCATCTTAGTAATCTTAAGTGTATATATACAAATTTATATTTTTTTCTTTTCTTTTCCTTTTTTTCTCCTTTTCCCTATCTGAGTTATTTTTTCCTCTTTGAGCCGTTTCTTACCTTTTCACCATATTTACTGTCTATCTTATATCTTATTTACCGTTTCAATTTCTTACATCAGGGAGCCAATACAGTATTAACACATGTGAGTTTGATTTACTTCACTTATGAGTATGGTCTCAAGTTGCATCCATTTACCTATAAAAGCCTCAATGTCATCTTTCGTTATAGCTGAGTAGTACTCCGTTGTATAAAAATATGACATATTTTTTATCCATTCCACAGTTGATGGGCATTTGTATTGTTTCCAAGATCTGGCTATTGCAAATTGTGCTGCTGTAAACATGGGTGCACATATATCACTGTGGTATGATGTTTTCAGATCTTCTGGGAATATGCCCAGAAGTGGAGTAGCTGGGTCAAATGGGACTTCCAATCCGAGCTTTTTGAGGAAACTTCATACTGATTTCTGCAGTGGCTGCACCAGTCTGCACTCCCACCAATAGTGCAAAATTGTTCATTTATCCCCACAGCCTTTCCAGCATTTGTTTTGTTATTGGTTATTTTCTTGATCCTGGCTATTCTGTCTGGAGTGAGATGGAATCTCAGTGTTGTTTTAATTACATTTCTCTAATAATCAGTGACGTTGAACATTTTTTCATGTATTTATTTGCCATTTGTTTTTCTTCATCTGAAAAGTGTGTATTCATATCAAATGCCCATTTTTGGATTGGGTCTTTGAATTTCAGGGGCCTGATTTTTTAAAATTCTTTATATTTTCTAGATAGAAGTCCTTTGTCTGAGGGACAGTCAACTAAGCTTTTTATCCATTCACAGGTTTTCTTTTCACTCTGTTGGAGATTTCTTTTGACATGCAAAAACATTTTAATAAGACAAGATCCCTAAGCCGGGGATTTAGCTCAGTGGCATAAGCGCCTGCCTCACAAGCACAAGGTCGGCTGTTCGATCCTGGCACCAAAAAAGAAAAAAAAAAAAGAAACCCAAAGAAAAGAAAAAAGATGAAATCCAAGTTATTGATTCTGGGAAGTATTTCCTGTGCAGTTTGAATTTTGTTCATGAATTCCATGACTATCCCTATGTCTTCAAGATTTAGTGTTTCCGTTTTAATATTTAAATTTTTTATCCATTTTGACTTTAGTTGAGTGCATGGTGATAGGCATGGGTCTAGTCCTAGTTTTCAGCGTATGGAGAGCCAGTTTTTCCAGTACCATTTATTAAAGAGGCTATGTTTCTTCCAGTGAACATGTTTGGCCCCTAGGAGTGTGTGTAGTTGTGGTTGTATCTTTTAATCTGTTCCATTGATCTTCAGGTCTGTTTTTATTCCAGTATTATGCTGATTTTATCACAGTAGCTTTGTAGTATAACTTCAAGTGAGGGATTGTGATAACTCTTACCTTGCCTTTGTTTCCCAGAATTGCTTTTACTATACTAGGTCTTTTCTGGTTCTAGATGCATTTTAGGAATGATTTCTCTAGATCTGTGAGGCATGCTACTGGTATTTTGAATGGAATTGCATTAAATCTGTATAACAATTTTGGGAGAATGGTCATTTTCACAATGTTTGTTCTTCCCATTCATGAACAAGGAATGTTTTTCCATTTTCTGAGATCCTCTTCAATTCCTTTTTTCAGAGTAATGTAATAGATCTTTTACTTACTTTGTTAGATTGATTCCTAAGTATTTCATTTTTTGGATGCTATTGTGAAGGTTGTGGTTTCTCCTATTTCTCTCTCAGTGAGTTTGCTGTTTGTGTACAGGAATTCTATAGATTTTTTTAGTGTTGACTTTGTATCCAGCTACATTACTAAATTTGGTTATTACGTCTATAAGTCTTTCAGTGAAGTTTTGGGGATCTTCTATGTAAACTATCATGTCATCTGCAAATAATGATAATATAACTTCTTCCTTTCTTATCCTAAGTCCTTTTACTTTGCCCTCTTGTCTAATTATCTGGCTAATGTTTTTAGCACTATATTGAATAGGAGTGGTGATAGTGAACAGTCTTGTCTTGTTCCTGATTTTAGAGTGAAAGCTTTCAGTTTTTGGCCATTTAATATGATACTGGCTGTTGGTTTGTCACAGATGGCTTTTATCAGATTGAGGTAGAGACCATCTATTCCAATTTTCCATAGAGTTCTTATCATGAATGAGTGTTGGACTTTATGCAAAGAATTTTCTGAATCTATTGAAATGATCATGTGATTCTTAACTTTGGCTGTATTGATATGATGTATTGTGCTTATTGATTTGCATATGTTGAACTGTCCCTGCATTCCTGGAGTAAATCCCATTTGGTTGTGGTATATGATCTTCTTGATGACTTGCTGCATTCTGTTTGCCAGTATTTTATTGAGGATTTTTTCATCTATGTTCATTAGGGAGATTGGCCTGTAGTTTTCTCTTTAGCTTGGGTTTTTCTTTGGTTTTGGTATTAGGGTAACACTTGCTTCCAGGAATGAGTTAGGAAAATTGCTTCCCTTTCAATTTCATTGAAGAGTGAGGAGTGTTGGCATTAAGTCTTCTTTGAATTTCTTATAGAATTCAGCTGTGAATAGATCAGGACCTGGGCTTTTATTTGTTGGAAAGGCTCTAAATATATTTTCAATTTCATTAACTAAAATTGGGTTATTCAGCTCTTTTACATCTTCTTGAGTCAGCTTTGGTAATTAATATATTTCTAGGAATCTGTCCACTTCTTCTGTGTTATCAAAACTATGAGAGTAAAGATTTTAGAAGTAGGTATTGATGATCTTCTGTATTTCTACAGGATCTGTAGTGATTTTACCCTTTTCATTCCTTATTACATGAATTTGAGTTTTTTCTTTCTTTATTTTAATAAAGTTGGCTAAGGGCTTATCAATTTTATTTACTCTTTCAAAGAATCAACCTTTTAATTCATTAATTCTTTGTATCATTTTCTTAGTCTATGTTGTATTAATTTCTGCTCTGATCTTTATATAATTTCCTCCCTTCTTTTAGCTTTGGGCTTGACTTGCTCTTCCTTTTCTAGATATTTGAGGTGTAGCATCATGTTGTTTATCTATGTTCATTCTGTTTTCCTGATATGGGAGTTTACTGCAATAAATTTCCCTCTGAGGACTGCTTTCATTGCATCCCACAGGTTCTAGTAAGATGTATTTATATTTCCATTTACTTGTAGATATTGTTTAATTTCTTATTTAATATCTTCTGTTCATTGATTGCTCAGGAGTGTATTAGTAATTTCCATGTGTTTATGTAGTTTTTGTGGTTTCTTTGTCATTAATTTCCAGTTTTATAGAACTTTGATCAGATAATATGCATAGGATAATTTGAATTCTTTTGCATTTATTTAAGCATGTTCTATGGGCTACTATATGTTCTATTTGAGAGAATGTCCCATGTGAAACTGAAAAGAATGTATACAGTGTTGTTGGGTGGAACATTCTGTACACATCTATTATCTATTATGTCCATTTGTTCACAAGTTTGATTCAGTTCTGTTATTTCTTTGCTGATTTTCTGCCCCATTTATCTGTCTCTTTGTGTCAATGGGGTGTTAACATCTCCCATTATAATTGTGTTATTGCTTATTTGATTTTTCATTTCTATTAATATTTGTTTCATATAGCTTGGTGCTCCCATATTTGGCACACATATATTTAAGTATATAGTGACCTTCTTTATTTCTTTTGATCATTCTTGGTTTGAAGTTCACATTATGTGCAAACAAAATAGCTACCCTTGCTTTCTGGGGGGTTCCTTTTGCATGAAGTATTGTTTTCCATCCTTTGACTTTCAGTCTATGAATTTCCTTTTGGATTAGGTTGGTTTCTTTTGTACAGCATATGGTTGGATGTTGTTTCTTGATCCATTCTGCTAGTCTGTTTCTTTTAAGTTGTGAATTAAGGCCATTTACATTAATAGTTATAAGTGATACATATTGGGTTTTTTTGTCATGTTATCTTTCTGCTGTTGGTTCTTTAATCTTTCTACTCTGTTTATTTGTCTGTACTGCTGGTG
>PVJX010040276.1:0-15280 GCA_004027295.1 Dolichotis patagonum | reverse complement strand
TATGCATACAGGTACACTTTTAAATTACCACCAATATGCTAATCAGAACAGTCAGTATATGTGATATACTGAGATCAACCATCTTACACCAATCAATTATCATGCTAACATTTAAAGACAAAGGAAACATTTAAAGACCAATAAAGACATAATCATTAAATAAAAACAGAAGTGCAGGATGGAAAAGGGAGTGAAGGAAAGAGATAGATACTAATAAAGAGTTACAGGAAGAGTGAGATTCACGCACAAAGAAATATTATTTTCAAAGAAGGGAGTAAACTATGTAACTTTTTCATAGCCTTGACACAAAAGCTATTCAACAATATTTATTAGGAACTCAGTACATGGTATTGGACAAGATATTACAATAAAGAGAACAAACAGGTATTTGTTTAGTGATTTAACAACGAACCAAGTTACTAACATGCTTCCCAGAAATTACAATATCTTTAGAGCTTTGGCTCAGGTGATAACTATGTAACATCTACTGAAAGGAACAGAAGAGCTATACCTGATTGAAATTAATTTTATCTATAACTTCAAGATACGCCAAAGTTAAAAAATCATCTAGTAACATTTTTTTAAATTTGGAGGTGAGGTCTTGCTGTGTTGCCCAGGCTGATCTAGAACCCCTGACCTCAAATGACCCTCATGCTTCATCCCCTACAGGCACACATCATTTCAGCAAGCTAATAACCCCTAATGGGAATATTTAGATGTATCATATTGTATCTACAAATTACAAAGTCTTTAAGACAGTATACTCCTGGTAGTAACTTTAGCTGTCTACTATCTCTAGCTCATTTATGTCTATGCCAATATTTAGGTTAATACATACATGAAGTGATCCATTTGTTGATTTATAGCTAAAAGAGCAGTGTTGACATTGATAGGAAACCTTACATTCCTATCACAGTATTACTTACATAATACATTTCAGGATAAGAAAAAAACATAATGAATATAGTAGTCCCCTCTTACCATGGTTTTACTTTCCATGGTTTCAGTACCTGATCCAAATACATTAAGTGGAAAATTCAAAGAAAAAAATGCTTTCCGAACTTCACTTAAGATGTCACTCTGAATAGTAGCTATAATCTTACTCCCTTTCATCCTGTCCTATCTAGGATATGAATCTTTCCTTTGTCTAGCATATCCATGCAATATACACTGTTTATCTTTATTCAGTCTTGGTTATCAGACTGACTGTAGCTTGTGTTCAAGTAATCCTTGCTGCCTCACAATGCCTATTCATCTTACCACACAGGCCTATTGCACCTCATATAATCATTAGACAAAGATACATAAACAAAGCAGGTAGTTTGAGAGATTACACTTACATAAATTTTATTATAATATAATTTTTCTACTTTATGACTGTTGTTAATCTCTTACTGTGCCTAACTCAGAAATTAAACTTTATCATCACTATGTATATATGGGAATAAATACTATCCACAGTTTCAGGCATCTACTGGGGTCTGGGAATGTATTCTCCTCAAATAATGTGGAATTACTATATTAAGGCTTTTTTTAAAAAAAGAAAATCACAGCAATGTGTTGGCTGAAGTTTCTTAGGAGGGGAAAACCCTATTACAGGTTTTAAAATCAACTTATTAGTGTCTTCTTATTCTTTATAATTTTTAAATGCATGTTATTTAATCAGATTCTGTGTAAGCAATGTAGAACAGCAATTTGTGAAGCTAAATTTCATTTGTCAGAGCCAAAACAGATTGCATGTGACCCCGGAGCTGAGAAATACCCTCAATTTCTGGTAAAATGTGTGAGGCTGCAGCTCTCTGATCAACCCTGCACTGCTCTGTAACCTTGTGTCTCTCTGTGTCAAAGACCTCACCTCCCTGGTGACTGGGTTTCTGTAGTTGCTGCTTCTTGAGGTAAGAATCAATGAGGTGTTTTGGGGATTTTCACGTTGCTGTCACCAATTTTGGTGAAGATGGTAATGACAATTCTGGTGTGTTCTAACACAGATGAACTTGCTTGAGGCAAAGAGGCCCAGTCACAAGTAGCAAGCAATTGCTCAGCTGCTTCAGGAAAACCACTGTCTTGTCTCTGCGGTGCCCAGGGAGGATGATCAAGATGGTCCCAGGAGTGATGCTAGCTTGTAGTTACGCATGGCTTAATAACTTTCAAGGCACATCTTCAGGTCAATAATGTCTGGGCATTTTGTGAAGCTTAGCCACCAGGGTACCACCATTCTTGTCACTTTCAACTGGCTTTGTGGCAGTAACAAGGAACTTCTCTTTCTTTTCAACCTTGGATTAAGCAACTGAGTAAGAAAACCACAGAAATTAGCTGGTTAAAATCTCTTGAGTAAAACCTTATTTGAATTTTTTGCATATTACTGCCTTGGAAGATATTATGAAGATTTGCAAAAGGAAAGTAGGTATCAAAGTAGTGAAAAACAGTCTTAAGTCCTATTCTAGATGCACTGCAAAGGTAGAACTTAGTAAGATTTAGTTTCAGCAGCTGGGTTAAGGGTAGAGAGAAGGAATTTGGTTTTTGACATAATTTGAAGTATTGCTAAGATATCAAAATGGGGATTTTATATATTTTTTATTTAAAGAAAAAAAGCAAAACAGAAAAATGGGTAGAAATAATACAGAATTTCAAAAAAATGCTAAGAACTCTGATAAATTACATATTGTCATCTTAGAAATAGTTGTTCAGTTTCTAAGATGACAATATGTAATTTATCAAAATGGGGATTTTAAAGCTACAGAAGGTATCTGTTCATCTAGGGAGTTAGTACAGATAAAGAACAAGTTTAAGCACTGAGTCCTGGGGTCCACTTTTAGAATTTAGAAAAAGAAGGAAAAACTAATGACAGTAGAATGATTTGCCTATCAGTAAACACAACCAAAAAGCCAGGAGAAAGAGGGAGAGACTGGGGCTTCTAATGAGAAAAGCAGGTCAGAGAATATGATCTGACCACTGGACCAAGCATTATGGAGACCTCCAGGGCCCTGATTTATAGCAGCACATTGTAATAGCTAAATCTTGGAAACAACTCAAATGCCCATCAATTGAGGAATGGCTAAAAGAAAAAGTGGCATTTTTATATAATGGAATACTACTCAGTCATAAAAAATAAACTCAAGGCTTTAATAGGTAAATAGGTGCAGCTAAAAAACATAAGTAAATCAGACATGCATGTGTAAACACTGTATTGTCTCGCTAGTGTAAAAAAATGAAAGTGTAAATAAGATCCAAAAGTTACAATAGATACAGTAAAAGGGAAAGAAATGACTCAAAGGGAAATTATATTGTTTGATCAATCTTACATGCTTATATGTGGTAGCCTTATTTTGAGGGTAACAATATGTAACGTAATAACCATTGTTATATTCCTATCATTTTGTTTTGAAATCTTATTATCACCTTGTTTTTTGTTGTTGTCATTTTGTTTTTGTTGTTTTGTTTGCTTCTTAATTTTTCTGTTTTTTCTCTTTAAAATACAAAAACAATTCTGATTGTTATTCATGCATAAATGGTTCTAACTTGGTTTCATGTTAACAACAAATTTTAAGAAACTGATTTTGTAAGTTCATTAACTTGTTGAAAACTATATTCAACTTCTGTAAAAATTTTTGAAAAAGGTATCAAATAAAACAGAACATACATAAAAAGTTTAAATTCAAGAAGTTCTAATAAAATCATCTTGGCTATTATAGGATTACCTGCAAAGCTCTACCACTATCCTCTCACTGTAACAGATAAAAACAAACTTAATAGAATATAAAAGCATTTCATAACTAGAGGAAGTATTATCATGTATTCTAGAAAATTCTCCACAGTGCCAAGAATGTATCTCCCCCTTGAAAATGTAAAGCATGCTTTCCTCTGCTCAGCAGCAGTAAATTACAAAACATTAGCAGCTTTTTGTAAATTGGTGCTGAAGTTAAGAACCAGCTGAAGAAGGAAAAGAGAACATGTTATCTGACAGCCAGTCTACTTTGTTTTTTAAACTAATATTTTAAAACTGCCCTATATTTTAAAGATTTGAGTAACTATCAAAAAGCCAGGGATGTTTTTGTTTCAATGTTTGGGAATGAACAATGTGCCTATCTACACGTGTGTGTGTGTGTATGTGTGTGTGTGTGTGTGTGTGTGTGAATCCTTCATAAGTGAGAATTAAGCAGTTGCATGACACTATTATAATGATTCTGGATACAGAAACAGACTCATATGTCCCATATCATGACATGAAATACTTTCTAAATGAGTAAACCTTTGATGTTAACTTGCAATATGTTCTTAGGTCTTGCTGATAAAAGTACCTCCAAAATTCAATCTGGTATCTGAGATTTATGGATATTTTGGTATTAAAGTTCATTTATTCTAAATAGACTATATGCAGTAACACAGTAAAAAGACAATTTAGTTTTAGATCAGGCTGTTTTAACATATCTCAAATGTTTCAGAAAAGCTTTGCAGGGAAATCCAATTGTGACATTCACTCTTTGAAATATTAAAATTCAACATACTTTCATTCTCAAACAAAACTAAATCCAAGCACTAAAAAATTTTTACAGTAGAATATATTTAAACTATACCATCAACACGTTAAGAGATTTTTAAGCAGTAAAGAGAAACGATCTATAATTACTAATGATCTATATTTACTATTGTATAAGAAATTATCTATTTTCTAATTAGTAAGCCTCTTCGCCTTGTGCTGTCACCACTGGTGCAAATATCTAAATGGAATATGATATAAAAATAAAATATATTTTAAAGACTTCAAACATTAAGTAACTCTTTTTTACTCTGGACAGTCTTATCATCTTTTATTTCATTTCACTGTCATCCAAACAGGAACCAAACCAAACCAAACCAAAACAAAACTCAAAACTGACCAGGCAAATGTTGACTGCCATCAATCTGTATTGAAAAACTGGAATTATGTGTAAAAATGATACACTGTTAAAATTTAGAAACCAGAAAGGTTCTTTCCAGGCAACTATGTGGTACAAATGGGAAGGGAAGGCTGGGTAGGAGGAAGACAAGAAATCAAAAAATGTTTCAGAAAGGAACCAACAAAGAGCCTGAGCTCTTATATCTCAGACAAAAGATAAAAATTGTAGCATTAAAATATCAAGTGATTTGCTGAAGGTCACAGTATTACACATTGCAAAGTCACACCTGGAACAATGCTTTCCTAATGTCCAAAGTAAGGAGCCTTTGAATCAGGCATGAACTTCTGGACAAAAGTATGTATGTATGTCTATCTAATTTTAGTAAATGATCTTTGTCTATTTTTCCATTTTTCTGGTTGGGATAGACCAAAATATTTTTAAAGAGTTTTTGCTAAAAGAACATTAAGGAGAGAAAAGACACCATAGTTTAGTTTTAATATATTACTTGCTCTTTTCTCCAGTGACATAGAAACTTACATGAAACCTTAAAAAAATCTCTGATCCCTGATACATCAGTGCTATCTGACTTGTACTAGGAGTTATAAATACTTGACTGCACATACAAGCCACTAATGTGCTACGTAACATTTAATTATGTAGTTCACCTTCTATCCTCTACTATCCTTCTATCCTCTACTTCTACCGTCTCGTGTCTTGGTGCCACGTGTCCCTAACTGGGTGGACAGTCTGTGGTGGGCATTTTAACTACACTGTGTAGCACAATGGGATCCGTGTCTTACTTCTGATTCTCGTTCCCAGAACTGTGGCTAGTCGGACTCTTGCAGAAGGAAGACCTAAACGAAGAGTTTCTGTTCTATCTACAAAAGTAAAGGAGAAATCACTCAATTTCTTTCAATCATTCAGACCAAAGTCAAACCTCAAAGTTACTTTGGTTTGAAACTATGCTCATTCTAGCTTTTTTGCGGGGGGCAGTACTGGAGACTGAATAAAGGGCCTTTACACTGAACCACATCCATTTACACTGAACTATAGCCCCTTTTTTATTTTGACACTGGATCTCGCTAAATTCTTCAGTTGTCCAGTTAGGCTCACACTTGCAATCCTCTTGCAGAGTGCTGATATTACAAGCCAACATGTGCCACCACACCTGGTCTAATGTTTTCCAGTTGCCAACTGTTACAGGAAGAGCAGGAGAGACTACTCTCTTTTGGTAATGATACTACAGTTCTAGCCAGTATATCACAGGACAAAGAATACAACTTTCTTGATAGAGGCACACCTACCTTTATGACAGTAGTTGTATCTTTAAACCCATGCTGCTCTATTTCTGGAATTCTAAGTGGAATTAAAAGAGGAAGGAAAGAACTCTGGAAACATGAATTTTGACCACATGCAATTTAGTCCATAGTAGTGAGACTTCTCTCAAATGATCAAAGTATTCTGAAAATGAGAAAATCCTAAAAGCTGTTAGAAATAATGTAAGTCAGTTGTTTCTCTTGTTCAAACTAATAGCTTAACTCACGACTCACCCCATACAAAGACTTGAGCTACACCACACAAAGTGTGAAATAAGATCCCAACTTGGTTTTGGAACTTTAAAATTTTCATGCAGTATCTCAGTTCTCCTTTTCATAAAATGCAATCGGGCATATACATGTACTCAATAAATATCTCCTGAACTAAAATCCAAAATGAATTGAAGAAGAAAATAAAATATTAAAGTACTTACCCACTGGATATCAGTCCTGGGGGACCATATTAAAGCATCATTTAAAAATTTCATCATTCTGAAAAATGTTTTTTCTCATGCCATGTTTAAATTAGCAAGAGATTCATAATGATCATACACTCAGGTTAAATATCTTAATTCTATTTTAATGACTTAAATAATAAATACTTATAAATAACTGGTAATACATGTTAAAATGTGAAACCAACACATTCAAATCTATACAAAATAAAAACTGACAGGCTCAGTTAAAAACCAAACCACATTTTAAACCATTTTTCACATAATTAAAATGACCTCTTCCTTTAACAAAGTAAAAAGCATGCACTGCACCTGCGGTGGTAAAGCTAAGAAAACACACATGTGGTCTGATTTATTTCCAGCCTGTGAAAACTTCAGTGCTATAAGGGTAGTTTCTCTGAGCATTCGGAACAAGTGCTGAAGCAACAGTCCCTGTGAGAGGACCTTGCTGGAAAGAGGTTAGTGACGAAATACTCTATCAAATTGTACTATTTCCAGTAAAATTATAATGTACATAAATTCCAGAGTCTTCTGAATCCAGGGGTTGGAGATTTGAAAATAAATCTTTAAGCAGAACATGATTAAGTTTGAGTGGGAGTTTCATTCTTATTTTTCAGAATTTAACTGCATATTTGCATGAAGAATTAGTATTCCATAAAGTCATATTACCTGAGTTGCCTAGACTTACTTTTCTCCCTCTCTTGCCCTCTCCTTCCCCCATCTCCCTCTGTCCTTCTCTACCCATGAAACTAAGACAGCTTTATGAAAAAGAAAACAAAAGTGGAGTGGCAAGCAAGCTTTCTTCTAGTCTGGAACCAGGGCCTAAAATAACAGCAGACCCAATTAGGGTCCCTGTCTTCACGGAATTTACAATTTATTGATTAGCATATGTGAAGGGATTAGAGAAGAGAGTATTTTAAACTAGATGGTACCAACTACAACTACAGCAGGAAGAGTCGTTGTGTTATAACAAAGAAATACTAGACCAAAATTAAGTGAAATAAAGTTTATTTCTACCTCATCAATTACTAGAATTGAGACATGGTGTGGGCCACCAGGAGTAACATTCACTGGAATTCAATGAATTACAGTTGGATTAATAGGGTTTGGGACAGAATACTGATGTAAACTCCACAATGTCAAAGTTTTTGTCTGTCATGTTCATTGCTATATACTACAAGTGCCTGGTGTCAGGAAATACTCAATGAATATTTGCTAAATGAATGATGATGATTATGTATCTCTTTATGGCCTCAAAAAGCCCTTTACACACACTTATAGATATCTTCTGGAGGGATCTTGTCTGAGTTAGTGACCGAGGACGATGCAGTGTTCTGAAGTGGGTAAGAGTGCCTTTCTCTGACACCTCACTATTTGATCTGGTGCTTTTATAGACGAGTGCTACACCTTAGGATTGGCAATGAGAAGGCAGTCGTCTTCACTCCAAGAAGGAGAGAGAAGACTAAGTCCTAATTTATAAACGAGATTTCTTAGGGGTATATGAATGTTTTTGTTTCCCCTAGTGCCCAGCATTTGCCCTAATAATCTGTCATGGGAGGTAAACAAGCATCTCAAGGCCTTCTGATTATCCTAATTTTCTCTTAATTACTGTTCTACTATGTCTTTCTAATATTCCTAAATTGTGTGTTTTGCTATCACTCATTAGAATATAAATTCCACAAAAGCAGGAACCTTACAATGGATACCAAAATCATTTGGAAAAGTGCCTGATACATAAATATCATTAAAATATTTGCAGTTGTCAGGAATAGTTTTAGGGGACAAATGAAACAGGCAAACTGTCTATTCTTTCCAGAACCCAGATTTTGTGAAAGCATTTTATACAATGAGTTTAGTGTCACAAATCCAAAAATCTGAAATTCAAAATGCCCACAGATCTAAATTTTTTGAGTACCAACATGATACTATGAGTGGAAAATTTCACAACTGATTCATATAAAAGGTAGCAGTCAAAACACAAGCGCATTAAGTGAATTCTGTGTTTACTGTCTCATACGCAAGATAACTTATTCTGAATGTGTACATATTTCAAAACTGAAAAGAAGCTAAAATCCAAAAGCATTTCTAGTCCAAAGCATTTCAGACAAAAGATACTCGACTTGTATTAGGAAAAAGGACTCTGAGTGAAGCACTACAAGGAATAATTTATCCCTCCGTGTTTCAGAGCTTTTACTATGCAAGTATACTATTAAAAAGGGATACAGATCCTTTCTTCACCTTAACTAGACATTTGACAAGAGTAGTTCCTACACTTACCACACACTGAGAAATGTAGTCTTGTGCCCTGTGCCTAGGAAGTGCCATGTAGTCTGTATTGGCTGTGATGCTGCCATTAAGCTAATACTCTCACATCTACACTTGGTCCAGCATGTAAAATAGCAACTGTGATGACTGCAGTGGCAACAAGGATGCCCATAGGAATATGAAAGGCAAGTGATAAAGAGATTAAATTCAAAGTTTTAGTCACCCTTCTTCAACTGGATATTCTCCCTCTGTTATCATGGCAGTCCACATTTGGGGCCTTCATGAAATGCACTAAAACGGGGCTGGGAATTTAGCTCAGAGGCATAAGTGCCTGCCTTGCAAGCACGCGGTTGTGAGTTCGATCCTCTGTACCGATAAAAAAAAAAAAAGAAAGAAATGCATTAAAACGTACATTCTTTCTACCTGTGTTTTACTTTTTCCAAAGTTCTTCTGAAAGTAAAATAGTTTATGTGACCTATCTTTCTTCAGCCAGATTATCACTAGAATTCCACTCACTTGGTTGTCTTACAAAGTCAGTTCACTAATGAGTTCAACAAAGTTATATCTTTGAAGATTAACTAAGAATGAGGGTCTCATGGGGGTTTATTTTATTAAGAAAAATAAGAGTTAACAGCTATTTAATGTTTTTTCAGTCCTTGGTCCTATAATATATGAGTCAATGTATTATTTTAGTTATGACTAATACAGTTCTAGAGTTTTGAGATTCTGAAAAGATCATAGAAGAGAAATAGACATTTAGGCTTGAATTATCAGGAAAAAAGAATAGGCAACCAGGCTATAACATAGTCACTGACCACTGAGACAAGTACTGAAAGGGATGACTGTCACATGTGTAGTGACAGATAACTTAAATGAAAATCATCACAGGAATTCAGTGTGAGAGGAGTGGGATGAGCCTGCAAGATAGAAAGGAACGGCCAGAAAAAGTACTACCAGGTATAAATTGAACTGCACCTAGAAGTAATTACCCAAAGAGAGACACAGAAGGGAATGTATTAACACAAAGAGAGACAAATAGATTTTACATATGCCTGAGGCTGACATCTGTGGACGGAGTGGTAGGAGATGAAAATTAAGACCAATAAATTTAGGAGTCAGACAGACTCAGATTTCAATTTGGTACTATACTTTAAAATTCTGACTTCACACAGTTGGATCGGTACTTTAAATTTCATTTAACCAGTCTTTCAAACATAGGTATTAACAGCTACCTTTCAGGGTTCTAAAAATATTGCAGTTTTTTATCCTTATTAGAACAAAAACAAGAATATATATTTAGAAGTTGCTGTAGAAAGAATTCTCCTGGGAAACAGCAAGTAACAATTTCTGCTTGGCAAAGAGCAAGAACTACCAATTTCATCTCTTTCATTGCTTCTCAGTGGGAGGAAAGCAGACCAAAAAAAAAAAAAAAAAAAGTAAAGGCTAAAAACCATTGTTATTTACAGGACAGAATTAAACCTGAGTTCACATGCTACAAATATAGTGAATCACAGACACACTGTCCAGCAAGACTTCATTTCTCTACCAAAAACTAAGATTAAATCTGTATCTACAACATCTAAGACTTACCCTGTGTTGTTTATCGATTCTCTTGATTCCTAGTAAAGCCAGAGTCCTGGAAATATCTTCCTAATGTTGCTAAGGAATTAACTACACATCTCATTCCCTAGCTTTACCCACCTGGCTGTATCTTAATCACTCAAAGAGGAAGGCTTCACTTAAGAGAATGACCCAGGACAATGCCAGACTTCAGCTTGTATCAGAACCTCATTCAGGGCTTTGTTAAAACACAGAATGCGCTTACTACTCCTGCAAGTTTTGATTCAGCATAAGGCGAGGTTCTACAATGGGTATTTTCTAATATGTTTCCTTATCATTCTGGTGCCAGGACAGCTCCTTGAGGACTACCACCCTAGAAGGTTTTTATTTTCACAGAATGATGTTTCTTCTAGATGTATGAGGGATGAGTCAGAAGAGGCCATTATCACTGGCCTATACAGACAACTGTGACAGTGAGAAAGAAGCAAATAGATAATAACAGTACAGCAACGGTTGGAACGAAGGAGGAATTGCTTTCTAATCATTTTTGAGAAGGGTTTGAATCTCCAGGTCTAACTCAGGGGCAGGGTAACCTTTGTTCGTTAGATCCCAGAGGCACCCAGCCAATTTACCCATTCCATTTCTAGTAGCTCTCCCTTACCTCCTATACAAAAATGGGAGTGTTATTTCCAGGAACAAGCTACCTAAGGGTCGATATCCTGAACTATCACCAAAGATGATTCCTCTCAGAACTGAAAGACGTTACACATTTCCAGGTGTGTGATTTCAATGCCTTACAAAAACAAAAAACAAAAAACAAGTAGAGACATTAGTCTCTTTATAAATTTCAGAAAATACTGTTTGTCAGTATGACTTTAGTAGTTTACTAAAAAGAGTAAAGAATTCATTTTCCTTTTTCACTGAGGCACATTTCTTCCCTCCACTTCATCATCACCACCAATAAAAATTCTTGTATCACTGAAATACTGCCTGTAAAAAAATTTTTTTTTAAAGAGAATAGCTGAGGATATAGCTCAGTGGCATAAACGTCTGCTTGGCAAGTGCAAGGTCCTGAGTTTGATTCCCAGTACAAAAAAAAAAAAAAGAGTGATACAGAATTTCAAAACAAGATGAGAGAAAGTTAACAATGGTTATTATACTGTATATTGTTCTCTTCAAAAAGCTGCTCAAATTAACAGATACAGGAATGCAACACTGATCAAACAATATAATCAACAACTCTCCCTTTCAAAGAACTAATAGAATGAGTAGTAAATTAGCTAACTTCTCTCTGTGTGTGTATCTTGTTCACGCTCAGTTTCTTATACTAGGGAGATAATACAATGTTTACATATATAAGTCTGATTTATTCTGCTAGTTGTATCCATTTACCTATAAAAGCCTAGAGTTCATCTTTCTTTACACCTGAGTATAAGGAAATTATGTATTTATTTGCCATTGTATAAAAATACCACATCTTTTTTAAAATCTATTTCTCAGTTGATGGACATCTGACTTGTTTCCAAGATTTAGCTATTGTAAGTTGTGCTGCTAAAAGCATGGATGCACATATATAGCTGTGGCAAGATGTTTTCAATTCTTCTCGAAAAATACCCAGAAAACTGGGTGAGATGGGACCGCTAATCCTAATTTTGTGGTTTTTTTTAATAAAAAGGGTAAAACGAAACATAACAAAACAGAACAAAGCAGATCAGAAGCAAAACAATGTGACACAGATTTCAAAGCAAGACAACAGGAGATCTACAATGGCTACCATAATGTCTCTTGTTTTCTTCTAAACAGTTGTCTAATCTTCACACACAATGAATTCATACAAAACAAAATAGTATAAAACTGATCAGAACAGAGTAATGAAGGCATTACAGGCCTTCAAAACCAGATAATAGGAAAATTCACAATGGCTGTCATAATGTTGCTTGTTCTCTTCAAAATAGCTGTCCACACCTTCATGTATGTTGAAATTAAACAATACAAAACAGATTACAACCACTCTGAACAAAGAATACAAGCATTACTGGATTTCACAGCATGACGATACAGAATCAGCAATGGATACCATAATGTCTGTTTTCCTTCAAAGTAGTTGTTCATTTCATCACACATAATATAATCGATTCTCATAAACTGTTTAGGAGAAGTTCTAGGCATGTATAAGCCTCTACCTGTATACCTATCCTTCCTGCATTAGAGGGAAAAATGAAAGAAAACAAAACAGATTACTAGAAAAATAAGAAACAAAAAAGACAAATAAATAACAGTAGCAAAGAGCCCAAAACAATGATCATAATAGGCTTTCAAAACATGGTGGTAGGAACAGAAATAAGGTTGTCATTTTACATAGTAATCTTCAAGAGTTCCTTAGGTCACCAGACACAAACATGCAAAATTATTCCAATCCTATGAACATTAACTGTTTTGTTCTACGAACTTAGAGAATTTGTAGCACAATCTTAGCTATCCTAAGTGTGTTTATACAAATTTAGATATTTTTTCTTTTCCTTTCCTTTTCCCTGAGATATTTTTCCCTCCTTTGAGCAGATTCTCACCCTTTCACTGTATTTATTGAGGAGTTTGTATCTTATGTACTGTTACCATTTCTTACACTAAGGAGACAATATGGTATTTACTCATGTAAATTTGATTTATTTCACTTATGAGTATGGTCACAAATTGCATCCATTTACTTATAAATATCTCAACATTCTTTATAGCTGAGTAGTACTCTATTGTATAAAAATACCACATTTTTGTATCCATTCCTCAGTTGATGGGCATTTAGGTTGTTTCCAAGATCTGGCTATTACAAATTGTGCTGCTATAAACATGGGTGCACGTATATCACTGTAATACATCTTCAATTCTTCTGAAAATATGCCCAGAAGTGGAATAGCTGGGTCAAATGGACCCAGCTTTTTGAGGAATCTCCAGACTGACCTCCACAGTGGTTGTATCAGTCTACACTCCCACCAACAGTGCAGAAGAGTTCCTTTTTCGCCATAGCCTCTCCAGTATTTGTTGGTTGATAGTTTTATTTAGCCTGGCCAATCTTTCTAGAGTGTGATGGAATCTCAGTGTGGTTTTAATTTGCATTTCTCTGATGACCAATGATGCTGAACATTTTTTCATGTATTTATTTGCGATTTGAATTTCTTCATCTGAGAACTGTGTGTTCATCTCAGATGCCCATTTTGGATTGGGTCTTTGAATTTCAAGGGTCTGATTTTTTAATTCTTTGTATGTTCTAGACAGAAGTCCTTTGTCTGACAGACAGTTGACTAAGATGTTTTCAAAATTCAAGGGCTTCCTTTTTACTCTGTTGGAGATTTCTTTTGACATGCAAAAACTTTTAAATAAGATGAGATTGCCGTTACTGATTCTGGAAAGTATTTCCCATGAGGTTTGATTTTTGTTCATTAATTATCTACCTACCCTTACGTCTTCAAGATTTTTACCTATTTTGTCTTCCAACAGATTTAGTGTTTCTGTTTTAATATGTAGATCTTTGATCTGCTTTAACTTTAGCTTAGTACATGGTGACAGGCATGGGTCTAGTTTTAACTTTCGGTATATGGAGAGCCAGTTTTTGCAGCACCATTTGTTAAAGAGACTATCTTTCTTCCAGAGAACATGTTTGGCCCCTTTATCAAAGATAAGGTGGTTGAGTAGGTTTGTGGTTGTGGTTGTATCTTCCAATCTATTCCATTGATCTTCAGGTCTGTTTTTATTCCAGTACCATGCTGATTTTATGACAGTAGGTTTGTAGCATAACTTCAAGTCAGGGATTGTGATGCCTCCTGCCTTGCCTTTGTTGCTTAGAATTGCCTCTGCTATTCTAGGTCTCTTCTTGTTCTAGATGAATTTTAGGACTGATTTCTCTAGATCTGTGAGGTATGCTAGTGGCATTTTGATTGGGATTGCATTAAATCTGTATCACAATTTTGGGAGAATGGCCATTTTCACAATGTTTGTTCTTCCTATCCATGAACAAGGGATGTCTTTCCATTTTCTGAGGTCCTCTTCAATTTCTTTTTTTAGGGAATTATAATTTTCCCTGAATAGATCTTTTACATCTTTGGTTAGATTGATTTCTAAGTATTTCATTTTTTTGGATGCTATTATAAAGGGTGTGGCTTCTCTTCTTTCTCTCTCAGTGATTTTGTTGTTAGTGTATAGGAATGCTCTTGATTTCTGAGTGTTGACTTTGTATCCAGCTACATTACTGAATTTATTTATTATACCCAGGAGTCTTTCAAGGGAGTTTTGGGGATCTTTCATGTAGAGTATCATGTCATCTGCAAATAATGATAATTTAACTTCTTTTCCTATTCTTCTTTTATTTTTCTCTCTTCTCTAATTGGTCTGGCTAATATTTCTAGGACTATATTGAATAGGAGTGGTGATAATGGATATCCTTGTCTTGTTCCTGATTTTAAAGGCTTTCAGTTTTTGGCCATCTAATATGGTACTGGCTGTTGGTTTGTCATAGATGGCCTTTATCATATTGAGGTAAAGACCATCTATTCCAATTTTCTGTTAGGTTCTTAACATGAATGAGTGTTGTACCTTATCAAAAGCTTTTTCTACATCTATAGAAATGATCATGTGATTCTTATTTTTTGTTCTACTGATATGGTGGATTACATTTATTGATTTGCATATGTTGAACTATTCCTGCATTACTTGGTCATTCCACTTGGTCATGGTGTATAATCTTCTTGATGATTTTCTGCAATCTGTTTGCCAATATTTTATTGAGAGTTTTTGCATCTATGTTCTTTAGGGAGAC
>PVJX010040275.1:0-15289 GCA_004027295.1 Dolichotis patagonum | reverse complement strand
ACTATGTACTTTATGGATTTTCCAAACCCAGCTTCAGCTAAAATTCTCCTTTTTATATCTTTGTGATGATTACTTTTATGTGGTGATGCCATTGGCCTAAGCAATGCCCACACAACTGGTAAAATACTATTTCTGAGTGTATCTGTGAAGACGTTGCCAAAAGAAATTAACATTTAAGTCAGTAGACTGAGGAAAAAAATTCTCTCACCAACACGGATGAGTATCATTGAAACTTTTGGGGGCCCCAGTAGAACAAAAAGGTAAAGGGAAGGCAAATTCACTCTGAGCTTGGACATCAGTCTTGTACCTTCTCCTTCTGACATCAGTCCTCCTCATTCTCAGACCTTCAGATGCAGATAAACACTTGCTCTGTTGCTTTTTCACTTTCTCCCATTCTCAGACTCTTGGAATAGGACTGAGTTTTATATTATTGGCTCTCCTGGTCCAAAAGCCTTCAGACTTAGACTAAATAATGGCACTGGTTGTCCAGGTTTTCCATTTTGCAGATGGAAGGCCATGGGACTTCTTGACTTCTGCAATCATGTAAACCACCAATTCCTGTAATTCTTATTGGTTCAGCTTTCTCTTGAGGACCCAATCTCTCAGTTGATTTTATGTCCAAAATGAATAGTTATATGTTACTTTTTCTAGTGCCCTTCTTTCTTGGCCTAGCCCTAGTCTATTCTCTTGGGGAGGAGGAGGGCATGTTCAGGCAAGAACCAACTACAATCATGACATCCCACCAACAGGTCAAAGAGGCAACATATGATTTGGGCTGGCTTTCTTGAACATCTAATATTGAGACCCTAGTAAAAGGATAATCCCTTTGTGGTAATTTGTCCATTAATCCTGATACATCAGTTTAATGGATTAAGAAACTTCTAGCAGACTACCATAATAAAACATAGCTTTGGGTATATCTGTGAATGATTGGCAAGTAAAATAGCAAACTGAAAGGGGAAGACTCACCCTGGATATGTATGGCACTAAGCAATAGGCTTGCAGACTGGGTGGAATAAAAAAGAAAACAAGGAGGGGGTGCCCCTTTGGAAGGGGTCCAGTCTGCACCATCACCTTTGGCTTCCTGCCCAGGGTTTCTTCAGACATCCAACAGAGACTAACCGGCGACCCACCAGTGAGAGTCTGTGTACTGATACTGAACCTTGATTCCTCTAGTTCTGTGGCTTCCACTTGGTGGACTGAGCAGCTACTGGGTCTTGATACATAAGGGTACAAATGACCATTATGTACTTTCCCATCTCTGATCTCACAAATGGAGAGCGCAGACTCTCCCACCTTTTATAATATAAAAGCTACCTAATAAATTCCCTTGCATAATCATACATACATTTTTTTACCAGTTCTGCCCCTGTGGAAAACTCTAAGTCACACAATTATTACGGCTTAGCATCTAAATCTGAAAGCATAGTGGAGGAAGTGACTTTGTAGAAAAAGCCAGGAGAAAAACATGTTGAAAAGAAGAAAATCTAGAAGAGATGCAGGTTTTCAGACTATTTCCAGTGGCCCCACCAACCCAATTATATTTCTTGCTTCTAAGAAAGCTCAAGTTGTTTTTCTTTCACTTGAATAAAAAGGGTCATAATTAATATAGGACCCTTCTCATAATCATCCACAAAGAGTAGCAAAGAGATATTAAATATCAGTTCGGTCCATTTTTCGTTTGATTAAAAAATCTGATTTAAAAAAATACTTAGTTCTAGAAAATCTGAACCATCATCCAACCGACCCAGGGGGGAGGGGTGAAATGGGAAGATGTCTACACGCTTCTATCATATTATTTAGATCCAAGTGTTGGCACCGTCCGAAGGCGGTGGGGCATCCAACACCCAGCACTTCTTCAAGATGAGTTCACCAGGGTGACCTCACTTCAGAGAGTGTTCAGATGAACGAAAATGTAGAGTGGGTGAGTCAGGGGCAGAGGCGAGACTCCCTCTTCTCAAGTCAAGTTTCCAGCCAGAGAAAGGCAAAGAAGGAAAAGATTCCAAAACCAGTCCACTCTTTAAGGCAGAAACCAATGACTTAGCTCCCTGTGGAAGATTAACTCTGAGGCCCTGAAGGCAGCACTACTCCCCCTCACTGCTCATATTTTCATGCTGCAATAACAGCCACTCCTTGCTCTGGTTTGGGTCCAACAAACAATCCTTCTCTTCTCCACTAACACCAGCCCTCTGCAGTGAGCTCATGTCCTCCCTCTCTCTTCCTTTCCCTCTGACTCACGGTGCTCCAAGCTTTAAGTACAAACCTGTTGGGTCAGCCCGACTGCAGACTGGAACTGTCAACATCCAATGGCAAGCTCTGCCGTGAAAGGGAATCTCACTTTCATTGTTAGCTCCAAAGCTCTAAGTTACTTAACTTGGTCATAAAAAGCCCAAAACCCAACTCATTCTTTCCCAGGAAAAACAAGTGTCAGATGCTTTAAAAGGAAAAGAAAAATACGCCTTGGTAAAATAAAATTTACTCTGGCATTTCAACATCTCAAGAGAGATGTCATACGTGTAGTTTTAAAACTGAGCAACAGGATGGTACTCCTTTCCGGACAGTGCTTGTAAATATAGCCCAAATCCTTGGGCAATAGTGCAAAATATTTTAAGGAAGCCAAATTCAAAAAGGTAAGAGCTATCAACAAAGACAATTTGATCAAGATCATGTTTATACTTGAAACACCAAACATAGTAGTACCTATATAGTTTAATTTAATTTTTAATAAACTGCTTGTAAAATTTCTCATAATTTCTGCTAGTGGAGAAATAAGGGTGTATAATAAAAAATAGTTACCAAATATTTAGAGAATAAAAGAGTTACTAGTGCCCAAACCAGAAAATAATTTGCTATACCTCACAATCTTCAAATTTCTCTTTAACAAGTGAATTTTTAATACCCTTTGCAGAAAAAGTAAATTATTATCTTAGACATCAGGGCAAATAAAACATTTTATAGGAGGCCTGTCTACATCCTTTCTGAGCTGTATCCTTAAAATCAAGTTGATATTTTATTAGCTGCTTCTCCCAGTCCACATGATTAAATCAAGCAATTCTTAATAAAGACCCAAGTCGAGCTCATTTTGTTTCTGGCCCAGTGATATAGTTTTAAGATCTTAGTATATCCTTCTTGTGATCCATATTCTCATATTTGTACAAGAGAGCAACGAAAAAGGATTTGGAGCAAGGGAGGGGAATGCTGGCCCCAAATTTGAACCTACAATAATGATCAAGCAACTTATAAAACAAAGTATAATCAAATACAGTAAGCATTGCAATATTTTCAGCATTATTGTCCTAACTGGCCAGTAAGCTTTGTGGATGATTTCAAGTGGTTTGGCTGGTCTTTTCCAGAGAGTACTTTTCCATCCATGAAGAATGATTAATTTCCAATCATGTGTGATGAACACGCATTTGAGTGTCTCTGTTCCTGCTCCCTCCCCTACCCTTACTCAACCTCTCAGACAACAAACTCTCCATAAACTCTTCTAGCACTCGATCAAAACAACAATCATAATGGCAAGGGAAGAATCCTTGACATATGGCTACTTGGTTTGTATTTTGGAGAGATCTTGAGAAAATCGTACCAATTGAGCATCATTGAAAATGCTCTGGCAACTTCCAGCCCCCCCAAAAAAATCCAGAAAAAATAATAATTCACAATGTAATAATTCACAATGTACCCCAACCCCCTAAAGAGCTGGCTTACTGGGGATTAGATTTTGTATTTTGAAGTAAGAGGCAGCAGGTTCTTTAAGGCATTCTTTAAAACGCCTTTAGATCTTACTTTCCAATCCTCTGGCATGGCTCTTCCTCAGATGGTCCATTGATGACAACCTTGTGTATTAACCAAGCAAAATCAAAGAATCATAGATGTTAATACGCTAAACAAAGACGGCACTGCTAGATGATGATAGAATTTGGATTTTAAACTCAGGTCCTTCTGATCCCGGAACCTACATGTTAATTTGCTACTGTGCCCTTCATGACAAAGTGTGGATCAAAAATGAATATAGAAGTTCTCTAATGTGTTTTGGTCACTCTGATTAAATTCAGGGAGAATTTCCAAAGCTACCACACGGTGGTTTCGCCAAGGACATAGTACAATCTTTATAAGACCCTCCCCCAAAAAAACTAGTTTCCAACTTGTCTTGAATCATTCAGCTCTCAGTTCTCTATATCCATCTAACGGAGCAAGTGTCCAACAATCCTTTCTGTTTGGCTCAGGAATGTGCTTTTGTATTTGGAGAATGAGTGCTTCTCGTGTTCCAGTATCTTGCACCAACTCACACGTTTTAAATTGAAGTCAGACTGCTTCATTTACAACTTGAAAGGAAGTAGAAAACTGCCTGTGATTGCTTCCAACTCATCCTTGCTCACACCATTCCACACACAGCTGGCCTGAGCATAAAGCACCATCCCAAATTTAGTATAAAATTCATTTAGAAGACTCTTTCATGTCTTATCACCATCTAGCAGGATAATATATGGGCTTTTAATTTCCTCTTCGCAAATTTTACACTATCCAAAAATTAAATCAAAATGTTTCTGCAGAATCTCCTGGTCCCTTTTTCGTTTGATGAAGCTAGCAGCTTGCATCCACTCACCAAAGTGGTGAAAACAAGATTGGAAGTGAATCTAACCAGTGTTTATATATAGACTCTCAACATGAGCTGTGTTTTTGGAGTCTGCATAAGGGCCTGTGACCTTGGTGAACATTATCGGCTGCTTTCAAATTTCCCAATATGACTTTTCTTTTTGTGGTTGGCTCTCTCTTGAAGAGAAAGAGAATCCTTCAAGCCAAGAAAGTGTTGACTTAAAGTTTTTACATGTCACAGTCCATAAGGCAGTGAAAGCACAGGAGTATTGCCCAACAATAAAAAGGATCAAACTACTGGCAGAAAATGACATGGAAAAATCTCACAGACTTAATGCTGAAGGAAAAAAAGGTGCAATAGAACATATATTGTGTTAATTTAATTTATTTAAATTATTTATGGAACTCAAAACAGGTTATCATGGTGCTGGAGTGGATATTGACCAGGGAGAGACCAAAGGAAGCCTCTGTGTGTGTGCGTGCATGCATGTGTGTGCATGCATGCATGTGTGTGTGTGTGTGCATGTGTATGTGGGGGGGTAGGGAGCAAGGAAGGAAAAGAAGGAGGGAAGAAAGAAAATAAAGAGACAGTCAGACAGAGACAGAGAGAGGTCATTTATATATAAAGTAGTTGGCCTGGGAGCTTAAGATCAGGGTTTTTTTCCTTCTTCAATACTGGCCATTCTACACAAGGCCTCACACTGAACTACAACGTCATTGGACCTTTTTATTTTTCATTTTAAAACAGGACTCTCTGACTTTGCTGGCCTTAAACTTGCAGTCATTCTGCCTCAGCCTCCTGAGTAGCTTGGAGTACAGGAGAACGTCACCACTGCCACCTAAGATCAGTGCTCTTTGAGGTATTTTTATATTTATACTTACACTTCAGTGACAATGTTTCTAAAATTTTTAGCCCAGTTATACCTCTGAAAAGGAGAAATGATTCATGTGTTAACGTTACTGAGAGCTTTGTTCTCTGTGGTACACAGATTTTTTCAGTGGTACTTACAGACCCACAATTCCTTATCTGCAATTATAAAATCTAAAAAGCTCTGAAAGTCATAAGTGTTCCAATGGGCATAACCTTATTTATCATCTTTAATTACTCCACAGTCTACCTAATGAAGATATTCATATGTTTCACTGAAAATGCTGATCTTTGATTACAAAGTATTTCCACACTGCATAGGGGTGACACAAAACATATAGGACATGCAATTTATTACATTTGTAAAATCCAAAAATGTCCTAAATTGCAAAATGCATCTGACCCCAAAAGTTTCAGATAAAGATATTGTTTAGCTATATTTGAATGTACATTTGAAAAGATCTAACTAGCACAGTAAATCTGTGGTTTCACAGCTATTATTGCTTATGGTGTTGTATTTGTTTAAGCATACCATGAGCTGAATTTTTTTTTTAAAGAAAATAAGAAGGTGATTCACAGCCAAGAGTGGGAAAGTGGCATTGGAGTGACTGAAGTTTAAAAATTATCTTACAGTGTGCTCAGAAAGATTTCAGCATGTCCAGGCAGGAAGCCAACCAGCTCCATAAGGCAAAGGACAAGGGCAACAATTTTCTTTGAATCTTTCAGCACCGAACATGACCTTGCATGTGGCAGAACTCTCCAAAGGTTTGCCGCGTTGAAATGAATCTCCAGCGTGTCTCATCCTTTCACTTTTGTTACACACCATTCCATTAAAAGAAAAACGAATGCCTTTTTAAAATGAAGTCTAAGAACTTTGAGAAGTAGCCATTTGGTACTGTTTAGTTGATGGCAAGGGGGGAAACAGAAGCACATCTTAATATTAACCTTTTTCACTTAGCATCTATCTCTGTTTGAATCTCTCAAAAACAGGAATAAATAAATAAATCACTAGATTCCCACTCTTCATTCTGTTCAAAGCAGAAATCTTAAAAACGAACCCCATGAAATTCTGACTCTGGCTCACTCTGGGAATATGGTGACTCTTTTTTATTCCGACTCTCCATGGCGTCACAACTTGTGAACTACTGCTTTGATATTTCTTCCCTTTATACCTTGGTATTTTCCCCAAGGAAAAGAGATCGTTGTCTGTATTCTGCCCAAATGTATTCTGGAAGCACTGTAAGTGTTTGCCTTGTGCTTTTGTATCAGTTTCGGGGTGATCATAAATCAGCGTGATGTGGACTAAAGCGCTCAGATCAAAATCATTCCTTTGGAAAATAAATTCTCCTCGAGCAGCTGCAGCCTTTTATTAATGGCTCAGAAGTCTCTCACACCTCCTTTTAAATTCAGTGTGTTTAAAGTAATAAAACAGGGAACAGTTTATGGGCAGGAAATATTAAAATATTTAATTGCTTGTTTTTTTCTTGGCACAAAGCTGGCAGCTTCAAGCTTTCTGTAACACATGAAAAAAAAAAAAAAGGACACCTGCCCATGCTTGAATGGACATGAAGCTGGGAATTGCCAAACTGGATATATCTGTGACTAAACCATATCAAGCCCATTTTTGTCAGTACTAACCATTTCTCTCCAGTTCCTTTTCATTTTCTTCTTCCTTCTCCTTGTCTAGGTTATAAAAAAAAAATACAAACAAGAATAAATTGATACTACACCCAAGATGATTCCTTAATCTTTCATCCCCAACATGAAATCTGTCTAATCTATCTTGAACAGAGAAAGTACAAATCTTGAACCTAAAAATCATTCCCATGATCCAGTCCTATGATTTGTAACCTACTGCATTAGATCCTTCTCAGAGAAACAGGTACAGGTCACCAGTACTAATGGAATCATTGAACCTTTCAATAGATCTTGGTCTATCTACATGGCAGAGGAAGAGCCATGGTCAAGTCTCAGCTTTACTGATTTGCTGGTGGCATGATTTGGCTTTGCTAAACTTCAATTTTCTCAACTATAAACCAGAGATAGTAGTGCCTCTCCCATGAGGTGATTTTGTGCGCCAAATTAAATTGTGCACAAATTTAAATTGTCAGATGTTTGGTATAGTGTTTGGTCCTGTGTGAGGCCCTACTGTTAACTGATCTTTCAATCTAAAAAAGAATTGTTCACAAAGCAAAAGATCTGACTAGCACCCTTCCATGAACAACAAAAGGTAGTTATAAGTGTCATCTTTCTGAGATTTGTATTGTGTTTATTGCCACCAAAAAAAATTTCTGTAAACCTGAGTTCTAGAAACAAAATACAGTTTTTTTGCTCAGAGCTATGCATTCAGAAGTCTGGCATGGCATGGCTGGGTTCTCTCCTCAATATTATTACAGGAATGAAATCAAGGTGCCAGCAGAACTGAGTTCTTGTCAATAACTCTGAGCAATAATCTGCTTTCTGCTCATATGGTTAATGGCTAAATTCATGTCCTTGCGGTTGTAGGACTGAAGGTCTTTTTCCATGCTGGCCACAAGCAAAGGGCTCTCTCAGCTATTAGAGGCCATCCCTACTCGGTCCCTTCCCACATTCATCCCGCCAGCATCAGAATCTACAACTGTGAATTTTCCTCACACTGAATCCTTCTAATGACTCAATACTCTCTGACTTTTATAACCAGCCAGAAGAAAACTCTACTTTTAAAGAAATCCTGTGATCATGTTAGTCCAACCCAAACAATTTCCCCTATCAAACTGATTAATAATATTAATTTCGTCTTCAAAATCTCTTGGCTATAGAACATGTCCTAGTCAAAGAGTAACACTAGGGAGTGCAGATCATGGGGCCCGTTTTGGAATTCTGGTAGCCATAAAATTACTAATCAAGGTTATGATGAAAAACGTGATCATATTGTAAGGCAGATCCAGGAATGAACCAGTGGCCTCTTAACCATTCTTTCCAGTCTCCCTTCTTGCTGTCTTCAAATTCAACCACCATAAAGCTGCCTGCACTAAATATCCATGAGCACTCCTTGTGAACCTCTCATTGCACACTAGGTAACTCCTGTTCATTCATTAATTTTTCTCCAGTGCCATCTCATTTACCCATTCATTCATCCCATAAATAACTACATATTGAATACCCACTTTTCAGAGACCAGGATATAGGGTAAAATGGACTCACACAGTCCTTGCTTGCAGTGATTATATGGTGTAGTTGGGGTGTAAGCAAAAGAATTGATGATTAGAGTCCAGTAATAGAAACAATGACTGCTGTTGATGCCTATAGTCCCAGCACTCTGGGAGGCTGAGGCAGGAGGATTGGAAGTTCCACCTCAGCTTGGACAACTTCTTGACTTAATGAGATCTTGTCTCAAAATAAACATTTAATAAGGGCTAGAAGTAACTCAATGCAAAAGTCACTGAGTATTCAATCTCCAATGTTCCCCTCCCAAAAAAATGACTAGAGCACCTGCAAGACATACTAAACCAAAGTCAGGAGTTTTCTGAAACAATACTCAAGCTGCTATGGTTTAGATGAGGTTTATCCTGCAAAGGCTCATGTGCCAGAGGCTTGGTCCCCAGGGCAGCAGTATTGAGGGGTAGAGGACCTCTACAAAGTGGGCCTACTAGGAGGTGATTCGGCCATTGGATTTATCACCTGAAAAGGAAGTAAATGTAGCTCTCACAGGACGCTGGTTAGTTCTCATGAAAACAAGCTGTTATACAGGGACAGTCCTGGAAAACTGGCCCTTTCTGCATAGAGTAAATTCCATTTCTAATTCTCTATCAAGTGATGATGTAGCTGGGGACCCTCACCAGGACATGATGACATGCTGTTTGGATCTCCCAGACACTAGAAACATGAGCCAAATAAACTTTTTTTTTTGGGGGGGGGTACCAGGGATCTAACTCAAGACCTCATGCCACTGAGCTAAATACCCAGCCCAAACATATTTATTTTATAAAATTCCCAGGCTTGGGTTATTTGTTATAGCAATAGAAAGTATACTAAGACAAGCCATGGCCCAAGAGACGAGTAAGAATATCCAAGTAAATGGGGGTAGGAAGGAAATGCTCTAGACAAATGGGAGTAGCATAATGCATAGGGGTTCAAAAGAACATAGTTTCTTTGAGGTACTCAAAATTTCTCAGACTGATTGGAATATAGAGCACTGGCAGCAGTAGATGATCTTTCACCTCGGCAGTGAAGATTCAAGGAAAAGTCAAGGGTTAGATTTAGAGCTATCTCCCCTTGCTGGCCTGCAGATAATAGATTGGAGGAAGGATTGACAAGAGAGGAGGGAGCCAAAAGGAGCTGGATCTGACATCCTAGTCAGAGCTGAGAGTGACTGGCTTTATGTAGAGAAAACAGAGGCCGAGGTGGAGGGACAGATTAGAGGAAAGAAGACACCCACAGGAACTTGGTGATGAGTCAGATATTGAGGGTAAGGGAGGGTGAGGCCCACGTTTCTGTCTTGGGCAGCAGGGTGGATGCTGGTGCCTGTCACAGAGAACAAGAACATGGGGGGAGGAGTGGTTTTGTGGGGAAGATAATCATTGCCAAATGGCTCCTAGGATAGCCAGTAATTTACAGAAGCTATTTCAATTCTTCCTAGCCCACCTGTATGATTCAGCTACTTGAAGTAAGAAAAAAAGTCCATTTGTTGAGTGTAAGGGCAAGAAGGAAAAATAGAGACCTGGCACTTCTTTTAGTTATCCACCTCAGTTCCAGGGTTGAAGACCATCAACATCTAGAATTTCTTACTCAGCCTAGCTGAGGGTGATGCAGGCTGACAGTAATGGCCATTCCTACTTGCTCTTTATTCTAACCACTGAGCCCCACCCCTACCCCACTCCAGCTCTCTGTAGCTCTCACTTGCTTCCTTCTCCTCATTCAGGTCTCTGCTTCAATGTTACCTAATCAGAGAGGACTTCCTGACTGTCCTTTAGAAAGAACAAAACCTTCCATCCACTCCCCCAGCACTCTTGCCTGATTTTTTTTTCTCAGTAGTACTTTTCACTATCTGATACTGTCTGTCTGTGTGTGTAATCACATGAGTTTTAGAAGTCACACAAAAGGCAAGGACTGTGTTCAGTGCTGAATCTCCACATCTAAAACAACACTTGGCACACCCTGGGGACCACCAAATACTTGAGTGAAGAAATTGAAGGCAGGAATAAAATCTGATGCTCAGAAGATCAATCTTGGCCAGAGAAAACTATGTAAGAATCATTATGATAAAGGTTGTACTAGAATCATAAGAAATAAGTTTTTTCAAGAAGACTATGCAGAGCCATAAAAGGCTCCTGAGATATCACAATACTGACTAATCCTTAAATTATGAGCTGTGACAGAAGAGCTTGCAAATAGTGAGAAGAGCTTGCAAATAGTGAGAAGCAAAAGGTAAGGAGGTAGAGTCAGAGAAACTAAGGCAGGAGGAGGCATCCCAAAGGCTGTGTCCACAGTGGCAAATGCAACCAAGAAGACAAAAAAGAAAAAGCCTGGAAATCTTCCATTGGATTGAGTAACCAAGAGGTCATTGTTGACTTTGATTTCAGAGTAAAAGTCAAAAAGGAAAGTCTAAGAAAAAATTAGGTGAGAGAGAAGGATCACTGAATGGATGCAGAACTGAGAAGAGTTGTTTTTCTTAAGGCTGTGGAAGGCTTGAACAAAGGTAAGGGTTAGTGGGAAAGTCACAATAGACAGGAAGAGGTTTAAGATTAGAGAAAGCAAAAAAGATAATCAGTACTGGGAGATCTCTAAAGCACAGGAAGGGAGGTTTCCTTCTTCCAGAGACCTTCTGCAACTTCCTCTGCCCCTCCTTGCTTTATCCTCCATATGATAGTCTGGCAAATGTGCTAAGGTCTCTTATAGGGTCACCATCATACCACTAGGCTATGAGCTTAATTAGGAAAAGGACAACTTCTGATTTATCTTTTTAGCACCAAGAAATAGCGGAGAATCTGATACATTAAAAATACTCAGTATTTGATAAATGAACTACAATGAATGAATGAATGAATGAATGAACAAATGAATAGACAAGTAGACATAAGGACACATAGACTCAAGAAATGTCTGTCAAATGTCTCCCAATGCCAGGACTTGTTCCAGGCACTGACAATTGATAAGTGATCAAAACAAAGCTCATAAACAAATGAATTAAGGAAAGGACATGAAATGAAGAAAAAATAAAAGCAGACTCAGTCTGCATCACAAGCCAGCACTTCATAAATTCAGGAAAGTTGGTTGTTTAGAACGACACCATGCCTCTTCACAGCCAGGTTTTTTCATGTGGGAAGGGAGGGTTGGCTTACTGTTTGTAAAGATTGATTATAGCCTTGCTCCCTCCTTTCTTGTTTTTTGTACTTGTAATCTATGGATCATCTGCTTTTCTTTGCCTTTCTCTGCAAGCTCTCAAAGGTGGAAACCACTGTTTCCCAAAAGAGAGACATAGACTTCCACTCCCAAGGTAGAGCAGAGGTAAAGACCTGACTGACTTGTGCCAAAATGCCTTTCTACTATGGACTCCAGTCATCATTATGCTCTCCTACCAGGATCAGATGGAGCAGATAGGAACAGAGGGAGGACAAAAGCAATATGGACATTCCCATGTGAACAACCACTAAAACCAGGACTTTCGGAGATATTGCTCAAACATTCCCCCACAGAAATGCCAACGTTTGAGTCATCCTGGTGCACATCCAGGAATATCCAAGGAGTGACTGAGGCACCCTACGTGACTGCTATGCCAGGAAATCATTCTAGGTCACGTATGCAAGGGTCAAAAAAGTTATCCAAACAAATATATGAGGAAATGTGGCATTCATAGTGAAACACTTTTAAATCTCCATCTAAAGTCTCTTGGATGTCAGATTCTAATCAAACACTTGTTTTCTCTTTACTTCTCCCACTGTCATTATATTTTTTAAAATAAAAATTGAATTCTTTACTGGATTTTCATACACTGAAACCCAATTTCTAGTCTTGGTTTGGCACCTTGCTCTTATCCAAATATACCTTCTCCCCAACAGTATTATTCAATTCAGAAATCACTTCTATGTGAATTGTTTCCAATTCTTTGGCCATGAGCTCAGACCTGTACTATAATCTTCCAGCCTGGTATCTAGAAGTCCCTCTGACACCACAAAGCAAGCATGTTAAAAACCAAACTCATCCTCTTCCTCCGTGAAACCAGTTCTTCCACGCAGCTTCACAGTTCCTATCAATGGCGCCACTGTTCTATCAAGTTACAATCTCTGTAGTTAACCTTTCCCCCCTTTTATATCATATCCTCCCATCCATTCTGAAAGTATACTGCAAAGTTCTCTAAGACTCATTTCCAACAAATCAGTCCCATCTAACCTCAGTATTCAATTCTTTCTTCTATTCTCAATGCTGCCACTCACTTCTTACAAATTCTCACCTAGTCTTTTGCAAACTCTCTTGCAAAAGAAAGAAAACTTCAAAATTGGACAGATTCGTATTCAAATCTTTGTTTTTATCTCTTTCTAGTTCTGTGATCTTGTTATTTTTCCAAACCCTCTAAACCTTAACTTTCTCCATAAAATGGTTAATTGTCAGAGTACATAAAATGATATAAAGTGCCTAGTGTAGTAGTGCTCAAATTATTAGTTACTTTTCCCCGAAAACAGTGTTCTGGTCATGTCTTTTCTGTATTTCTAAACCTTAAAGGGCTTCCCTTTTTCTGTAAAAACAAGACTTGGCCACGCATTAGCCCTCTACATTATTATCCAAGCCATTTTCCTAGCCTTCATTTCCCACACTGGCCTCCTCAGTCTTCCGCAAACACACCATGTATCTCCCATACTGATCTTTCCACCTAATGTGACTTTTCCTATTATCCTCCACCAGGATCTCACCATCCTTTAGGAAACAACTCAAACGGCACTCCCTCTATGAAATCTAATTCTGACAACCAATTGGATTTCCTCTGCTCCTAAATGCTTGCCTCACTTTTTTCTCTTCTTTGTTTCTTTACTTATTATCTCTTCAATTATTTTTGTTTTGCTGGGCAATAAACTTAGGGTCTCACGCATTGTAGGCAAGCAAACCACATGACTGCCGTACACTTTCTTAATATCTGTCACATTCACATTCATATTGATAGTAGGCTTGTGTGTCTATTTATCTTACTCTAAACATAGAACTATGCACTAACTTCATCTCTAAATCCTGGTGCTTTACACTTATACAAAACTCAGAAAATGAACTGAATTAGTGTTAAAGATCTTCCCTAGAAAAATAGTATTTATCTATTAAGCATACACATTTGACAAGGGCAATCATTAAATCTCTGAGTCACTGATGTATTCCAAGTACTTAGAACAGTGATTCAAATACAATAGGTGCTCAAAAAGTACCTTTTGAATGACTTTATGATCCAAGATTATCCTTTAACCCAGGAAAACAATCCCATGTAATCAAAAAATGGTTTTAATTATGGCAGTTAGCAACAGCAAAGCTCTGCATGATCTCAACATCTCATATCAGGAATGTCACATCATATGTGTACATGGTTGGCAGGAAATGAGCACCGGCTGTCCACCAAGAGAGCACCAAAAGTAACCTTGTCCACTTGCCTTTTGGTGTTGTTACCTAGACAGGCTTCTCTACAGCTGTCTGGTGCCTTCCTATCATCCAATATGCACTTTTCCATCTGGCTTAGACACAGGGTCTGCAACTTGGCAAGGGCATCAGTTAAAGCCTGAGAAAGAGCAATCACAGGGACCCTGGTCTCTGAAGTGAAGGCCAGCCAGCAGGATGATTCAGACACTGAATTTTGTCTCCTCTGTTGCAGTCAGAATCCTGGAAGAATCTCACACCAGCTCAGCCAGAGTTAGAAAAGCACTGTATTCTGCAAATGCTTACACAGCTTTAAACTATGCCTACAGATCTAGGCTGTTCAGTCCCTGCTTTAGAAGATTGGGAGGAAATAGGCTAAGGACATGAAAACCTTCAGTCGGAGGAACCTGATTTGGAATGCTGGCTCCACCAGTGACAAGCAATTGCAGCTGTGGACATAGTATCACCCTAAGTGGCTTCAGATTTGTTATCTGTAATGTAACCCCTATCATAAGATCATTGCAAAAATGAATGCTAATTTATATAAAGTACCAAGCAGTGTAACTATTATTGACATTACTGCTGCAATTAGAGATCAAAGAGAATGAACATAGAGGTTAAGCCAGCATTCCTATTACAATCTGAAGAATTCATCTTGACCAGCTCTCTTGTATATGCTCATTTTGTCTCTTAGAAGGATAATAGCAGATTCCTAAGAAAAATAAGTAAGTGTTGATACTAAGCCTTCTAAAGCCTGTTAATAAAAACTTTCAGATTGGATTTCAGAAAAGGCCACTGCAGAAAGGCCAGTGATTTGACACTGTCCCCTTGAACCTCAAGGCTCTAACAATGCCCTTGTCCTTGTCACCTAAAGGCTTCCCTCCACATTCAGCCATCAGCCTCCTGTCTCCACCACCAAACCCAACATGCACTGCAAACTGCCACTAACACTCAGCCCCATCTGCAGCCCTTGCTCAGTCCACTTTCACCCTCTTTTCCTCAGCTCTCAGCCCCAGGGAGAGGAGGGAGAGGCCAAAGATAAGGAACTTTTTCCCCACAGGCCATAACCTGCCCGAAAAACACCAGCATATTTGGCCATCTTGGCAACTACACACTGGAGCAACTGTCACTGATTGCTGTCACTATCATGAGTGAAAAGTGGGAGTCATTGGTCTGCTTGCTTCTGAACTACATACTTCCTACCATCCATTTTATTTCCTGTATTTATAGATACCA
>PVJX010040274.1:0-15288 GCA_004027295.1 Dolichotis patagonum | reverse complement strand
AGAAAGCATGTGGTGGGGAAAAAAAGCAGTGAAAGGGGAATTAGAAGGCTTGTGGCCAGACATATAGTTTTAAATGGGCCATTTGGAGTTATCCTGAGTAAGAAGGTGATATTTGAGCAAATATTACAACATCATAAGGAATCAAATCATAGGGCTATCTGAAGGCAAAGTATGACCAGCCAACTCACACATATGAGGTGAAACTGTGCCTGGAATATGTGTCTAGATACTCGGGCTATAAGCCAAGCATGGGAGACATCATTACAGAAGCAATTATAACAAAATAATAAATACTACCTAGGATAGATAGGTAATAAATTTCAATGAAGTCATGGAAAGTCAGACTGAAGGAGAACCAAAGAGGTGATACCTCAGTTTTCACAAGGATTTTTCCAGGTGAAGGGGAGAGATCCAAATTGATGGAGCAGCACATTGGGGATAAAGATAACACAGATGGCTTGGCAGAGCAGTGGCCTTCTAAGCTGTTTTTTAGAGAGGATGCATATCATTTTTTCCAGTTAGCCCAATGATCTGATGGCACAGCCAGAGTTTTAAATGTGTAACATTTAAGTGTAAGTACAGAGTCTAATTTATTCAGGCAAATCTTATTTATGGTCTTTGTTTTCTATTTTCCCATTATTACAAAAAAAACCTAGAGTAAATATCTTTGTTCATAAAAACTTTTACGTTTGTCCAGCTATTTTCTCAGCATCGATTTCAAGAAGTCAAACTGCCAGACCTAAGGATTTTCATATTTAAATATTTGATGATTTTCCTGTTGGCCTGCCAGAAAGTATGTCCATCCTCAGTTTTACCTGCAGAATGGGAGAGAGAGAATTGGCCAACCTTCCCATCAATAATTTATCATTTTTATTATATTATCCCAGAAACTAAACATAAAAATGAGTATAAGAATAAGATATTGTCAAACTCTGGGAAAAAACTTTCCTAAACTGATCATCTTTTGTCTCTTAATATAAGAAATGAGATAGGAGCCATGCTAATGTTCTGACTTGGCAATCAGAAATTGATACCAGGATGCAGCTAGTAGAATGACCAGGTATTTGTACCCATTACTTTAGGCACAATTATACTGCATAACAGTAATGACTTCTGGCTCTGAGGAATGGCATCTGAAGTTCAATTCTAGCTCCACCTCACACTAGCTGTGTGATCTTAGGGAAGTGACTCTGTGTGTGCCTTACCACCCTCTTCTATAAAATGAGAGGGTGAAAATGGCACATGAGTGAGGGAGCTGTTGTGAGGCCACATTCTGGTTTTAGCTCTGGTCTGAGATAAACTGCTTCAGCTGGGGGGTCCCTATACCCCATCAGGATGAGGCTAGGAGGCCAAGTACTGCCCTCTGCTTCCCATCCCTGATGACATATAAATTAGCTTTATGTGTTCTATAGTATTGTAAAAATCTCAGAAATTTTTATCAAAATAGAAAATAAGAACAGAAACATACTATAAGCACCTTGTATACCTTAAATGACAATGGCATTTTGATTGGCACCATCTTTCCCAGACAGGTATTAGACCAGGCTTTAGGCATAAATGTATTGATTCAGGTGCTCACATTCCTTTCATGACATTTGGGAAATTAGTTTCTTACTTTAGTGCCTCCTTGCTTCCTTAGTTAATGTTTAAACATGGAGCACCTTTTCTGCACCACATCAAGCCATGTCTTCCTCCAAAATACTTCAGTCATGCTGTGCTTATGCTAGCTAGGATTCTGTGTCTTTTTATCCTACCCTTGAAACCCTTGGTAGTGGCAGGATCACAGAGATCCCTAGATTGTAAAGAACTCCTCAGACTCAATCATATGAGTCTCCTTCCCACGATGCATGGGGGAGATGCTGTGTTTCACTGACATCAGTTCCCTTCACATGTCACTCCTGTCTGTTGCTAAGGACAATAATTTGGCTGGTTTTGAGCTATCTGAAGAGATAAAGGTGCCTTTTACATGTATGGGAAAGAGAAATTCCCTGAAGATCTACAAACCACACGTAGGGGTGGGAGATGGGCAGTGTTCGTCCTGCCCAAGAAACCCACTTAAGCATTCAGTAACTGTTCCCTTACCATCTCAGCATCATCCTCATTAAACTCTCTCAGGCATTTCCAAATCAATTCTTATGCTTGCCAGGGTTCAGGCTCTGTGTAGTACAAGGAATCAGACCAGCACATCCTCAGATTAATGCTAAATGAGTGCTGTTTGCGTGGCCAATACACCATTTACCTTCTCCTGTCCTTCCTTCTGTAGCACAGCAATGCATCCAGCCTCCGAGCTGTCATTTCTTTAGCGCCTGTGATGTATGACTCGCTCATACACAGGGATGTACACAAAAGGCTGACCTTTTCCTGGATTACAAGCGTTGGGCAGTAAGTAACACTACAGAAAAGATGCAATGAACACTTAGTAGAGCAAGATGGTGGAGGAATGAAGGCTTTGGAGTCACTTACCTGGAGTCCGACTTCAGGTTCTACCACTAACTAATTGTATAATCTTGGGTAAATTTCATTATTTTTCAGCCACTTTCTTCATCTGAAATATGTGATAGTCATAATGCCTACTTTACAAGGTTGAGATGAGGAGTGAAGCAGCTAATGCACTTAATGGATTTGGTATATCGTGACCGGCACACAAAATCATAAAAATAACACTTGTAATGGTTTTTAATTTATTACAATTACTAAAGGATCCGGATATGACAGAAGATTCAGCAAAGGAGACTGAGAAGTGGGCATCAAAAAAGCCAGGGGGAGGGAACTGAGAGAAGAGTGTCAAAGAAACCAAGGAAAAAGATGCCAGGAAGGAGGGAAATAATGTCAAAGGGCATCCAAAGGCTGGTTTCTTCTGACAAAAGAATGATTTTCATTCCTGAGTGACCAATAAGACTGAAGACAGAAGGAAGAAAATAAGCCTATAGCTTGAAATGAAGGCTCTTAGTTGCAAAATGCTCTAAAAGTCTCCTTTTAGTTAATCCCACTGGTCTGATCTGAACACTCAGACACTCAATTAGAAAAAAGGACTTATTTCTTGAGTAAAGGAAAAGCAAATGTCACACAAAATGATGTAAAAAGAAATGTTACACCAGGTTAGGGAAATACAATTTTAAGCAACTTCCAATACACACGATAGAGAAGACAGGGAGGGGGAAGAAAGGGGGAATGGATTAGAAAACAGGTTTTCCAGGCAACAATCTACACTGAATGCCCCTGCCAACTCTAGTGAAAAGGAGATTGGACAGAATGTATTTATTTTTCTACTCTACCTGGTATCAGGAATGATGGCAGCATATTCTGCATCTTTGGAAAATCATTCAACAAGTGTTCACAAAGTAAAACAGTTACAAATAAAACAATTTTCTAAACTGGACTAGATGCTGGGGTTAAAAACTCCCTAAGCATAGATTTAGGGAGGATCAGGGATAAATTAAGTGATAAAATCTATGCAAGTTGGGAGATGTTGGGAGCTGCTTTTGGGAAGTGGCTTTTGGGAACTGACTTGAGTTGCCTCCTTCCTGGGGGTGTAAGAGGTATCCCCTTTGGCTCTGGAGAGATTGAGGGTGCTGCCAGGGGTGCAGAGGTGGTCTCTTGACATTTTTTCCCTGGGTAAAGGTCAGAGGCAGAGGGGCCACCCTCCTAGTGGTGAGAGTTAAGCAAGCTGAGGATTAAAGCAAACATGGAATGCTGGAGGAGGGGAGAGATGAGGGCAGAGCATGGCACGCTGAGCTTCCACATTTGCCACCAACAAGACAGGCAGGTGCAGGAGGGCAATCCCAAGGTCAGAGTGTGGAGTCATGAATGGACCAGGAACATGAAGCCAAGGAGGAGCTGAAGGGGTACTTCTGAAAAGAGAAGCAGTTCAAGCCTGGTTCTGGGCTTGGCTGCTTACTCTTGCAAGGCTTCAGGTAGCACTTGGTTACCACCCCTGCCTCAAGGCCACGGTCTGTGCTCCCTTTGCCCCTACTGAGTAGGCCATCGACTACTAGCATAACTAGAACCCTGAAATCTTCTCTGGGAACCCCAGTCTGGGCCATGGTTGGTGCAACACAGCCCAGGGTTCTCTGTAAAACCCTAGCATCTGTGATTCTTACCAGGCCTCCTGTCCCAGCCAATCTTCATGTGACTCTCCCTGGCAATAGTGCCTTCATTCCTGTCCCCTGACCCATACGGCTCTATGCTTCTAACATAGCAGTTCCCACTGCTGCAAACTGTGTCCTTTCAGCTCTGTGGAACACTTATTTTCTGCTTGACAAACTCAGATGGACACATTTATCATACTCTCTGCCCTTCCGCCTTACATCTATCACATCACACACGTGTCCCACTTGCAAAAATAGGAACACACACACCTCCAGGAGACATAGGGACCCTAAGGGCCTAAAGTCACATATATATTTTATCATCCTTCAGTTTGAGACCAGAAAATGGAACAAAGGGCAGGTTTCTGGGAAGCTCACTCTTTTCTTTCCCTCTTCTTTGAATGCTCTCCACTGTACAAAAATGGTATGTGGTATGATAAAAAACTAAAATGAATGTTTAATTTTTTAAAACTGTATTAGGGCAAAAGATACATTACTGTTAATCCCTCTCAAAATACACCACCTTGATTTCAACATTTATTCCATCATTTTTTTAAATAGTCTTGGAAGTTTTCTTTTATGAGTGTCTTTACAAGCCGTGATCTTAAAAAATACAGGGAATACTGCTGACAAGAGTCATCCAACAGAAAGAAAGGCAGACTTGTGAAAGGTGTGTCCTTTACTGCCTTATTCACTAAATAGGGCACTGTGCAACTTCTGACTCTTTCCCAGTGTCAAAATGACCGTGAAAGGTAAACATTTTGAATTGATTCAGGATATTGAGGTAGTCGGGATAATGCAACTCAAGACATGAAAGAAAGCTTCCAGAAAGTGCTTCACAAAGTGGCAAGCACAATGGGATAAGTATGTTCAAATCGAGGGGATGTATTTTGAGGAAGATTAATGGCAATGCATCTTTTACTGTAATAACATCTTTAAAAACATTAACCATACAGAACATACTTTGAGCAAGCCTCATAGGGCTCCCTGGCTTTCTGATTCCCACGTTCTTTCCTGTGTCCTGGCAACTAGACCGAATTTCTTCCCTCCCTATGAAGGGATTCAAGTGGAGGTGAGATTGGGTTGGAATGGGGTTAATTTGGCATGTATGGTAGCATGTAGCATCAGAATTTATAGGACAAGGCTTGAGCATTGTCAGGCCCTGGGCCCACTGATGCTGAGCTCCCAAGAATAGCTGCTCTCTCTCTCTTTTTTTTTAATCAGGGAAGGGAAAGAGAACCCTCATTGTGGCCAGGATGTTGATCAGAAGGAGCAGCACCAATCTAAGGAATCCACACAGAAGAGGGCCAGCCCCCTCTCCCCATAGTGAACAGGAATGGAAACCCTGGAATCTCCATGTTGAGCTATTATCCCAGCACCAAACTGACTTCCTCTCCATCAGACTCTTCTGGATACTTTGAGAAGAAAGCATGGGTTAGTAGCAATTAGTATAGGCCATGATTTGGATTAATGAGGTAGAGGACAAGTCAGTTGTAGGAAAAGGACTCTTTACCTTTGAGGAGTATTTCAGCCCATTTCTTTCTTCTATTACTCATCTAATTTCTTTCTTCTATTCCTCATCAAATAAGGTTGACAAAAAAAAAACCCACCTCAGAGCATGACTCCCTTTTATAGTTTTTCATTATATTTTTCTTATTTGTTTCTTTTACTTCTTCCTAAAATAATATCATGAAACATTAAAGTAGATGCTGATATACAGATATATATTTATTGACATAGAAGCTCACAACATCTTTTGTTTAGTGAAAAAATACAGCATATACAACATCACTTATATTGATCATTTTTATCTGTACATATATCTATGGGTACACAGATAAAGGGAAAACTCTGGAACATTCACCAAAGGGCTGACAACAGTTATACAAGGGTAGAAAGTTTTGAGTAATCTTTACTTTACTTTTTATATTTTCTGTATTATTTGAAGACTTAACAATGAATTATATAATACTTTACACAGAGAATAAAGCCACTGAGGAAATGAGCACACACAGAAAACAGACTCTTCAGCAGTGTTGGGAGAAACAAAAGACAGAGGTCCGTCCTTCCCCTTCCACGATACTGGTATGCCAGATCCCTTCTTTCCCCAACACTTACTCCTCCACTCCCAAAGAAAGCTGTTTTGCAGATTAAGTCATGCAATTAGAAGTCCCCTTCCCCCAGTTTTATCATCACTAAACTCTGGATATAGGTAAGGGGGTTCATTGAAGGCTGGGGGCTAGCACCTTACTGTAGCTCAGAAAGGTCACTTAATTCATAAGGGGCCTCTCTTGACCCCTCTTCATCCTCCTCCGTATGTGTCAGCTCCTGCAGAGTGATGATCAGATTCTCAAAAACCTGGGCCTTGTTGCTCTCATTGTCACAGGTTTCTTTTGAGTGGCCCTCCTCCCCACAATAAGTGCAGTACATTGGATGTTTTCGTTTTCTGGGTCTACACATATCCCCATTATTCTTATACCCAAAACCACCACTGGCAGAAAGAAGCTGACCCTCGTTATTGTTGGGAGAATCAATGACTAGCACTTGATCCCGAGATCTGGCCCTGTCTCTCAGTGGTAGGGCATCAGAGAATGACAGTGGAGGGTCCTCAGACTCCACCAGGATCACATCCTCGTCTGAGTCATCAAGGGTATCATCTATCTCTATCACGTTGCAGTCAACACTGCCAGTAGCCATTGGCAGGGAGCTCTGAAATGCCACAGGGCTGGTTGCCCTCTCCATCATTGATTCAGATCTTTTGGGGCGCTTCCGCTTTATAAAAGTGTCATCCCACTCCTCTTCCTCCCTTATCATCCTGATTAATTCCAGGAAATTGGGTAGCCTCTCCTGCTCATTTGCATATATCCTCAGAAGATGCTTAAGCCTGAAGTGCAGGTCTCTATTTAGTTCAGCCCCTACCAGGAGCTGGTGCAGGCGAGTCTGGTTTGCATCTTTCTCAGCTAGTATGCCTGCCTGAATAGCATTCTGGAGCTGCACCTCTAAACGGATCACATAAAGGGAAGCTTTCTCCCCTTGTGCCTGCAGGGTGTTAAAAAATTTACCATGGGCAGTCACACTGCTCTCAGATTCCCCAAACACCAGTTTCATTGCCCGCAGAAAATCTGCCACACTTAGGTTGGGGTTGGCAGCCTGCAGCAAACGCATGACCTCCCGGGCAGGGCCCCTAAGGGTTTTCATCAATCGTTTGAGCTTCTCCTCCTCAGACATATTCCAATCTGGCAGGACCCCATTGACTTGGATCAGCCAGTTTTCAAAGGTTTCTTCCCCATAGGCCGGCACTGCCCTCCCAGAGAACAATTTCATGTTTCTCTCTACCATGTTGGCCATCAAAGGCCCAAGACTCCTCCCCAGGGACCTCAGCATGGAATGGGCCCAAGGTGGCAAGGCTGTGTTTTGCCTCCGGCTATTACTCACACAGGCAAGGATGCTAGCCATGCCTGACAAGGATAGGGTATCTGAAAACAGGACCGCTCAGGCTTTTTAGGGGGAAAAAAGCGTGATCAACAGGTGTGCAGCAGGCTCAACCTTCTTCCTATTTCAGTAGAGACTGTAAAAAAAGAAAAAAGGGGGGGTAATTAATAAGGGAGTAGGTTGTAGCCACATTCTCTCCCTACCTCAACAATGCCTTCGTTAGATTTTATATCTGCCCACTGCCTTAAAAATACTCTGCAGGAGACTAGCAATTACAGCATCCTGGAGCTAGTCGGCAGTCTTGTGCTACCAGTTTGCTTTTTGCAGAAGTCCTCCAAGAGGGACAGCAACTGTTGCTTCGAATTCTAGGCTTAACAGTGTGTGGAGTTTATAATTGGGCTATCAAAATAGAGCACAAGGATCACAGATTTGTGAACGTAAAATAAGATCTCATTAACTTTATGATCTCTGGTCTCAGGCATACCCCCTTCTCAATACCCCTGCCTTCCCTCTCCCCGACTCCCCTTATTTCTCCGATTCTTATACATGCTCAGAAATAGAAGCACACCTTTATTTTATTTCCAGCCTCTGCAACCAGTGCTCTCAGTGAGAAAGCTCGTCTCAGTGGTATCCTCGGACTGGGTCCACAGAGGGTCGCATGCAGATCCGGGTACTCAGGGGATCAAGACTGCGCCACACGAGAAGAGGGCAGGGAAAGGAAGGTTCCAAAGCAGTTTCAACCGTAATCCCGCTACTCCTCTTCCTCTCACCACCTCCCCTGTCACCAGAAGGAAATCCCTCTCCCACCTGGTGAATAAAATGCCAAAACGACCCCCAAACCCACGCGCTCAGTTCTCCCCTGGAGGCCATCAGCCTACCCAGCTCTGCGATCAGCTGCACGGAGTTCAAATTCACATTCGGCTTTGAGGAGCTGCCACGGATAAAAGGAACAGCATTTAGACACACACCCACACTGAAGGGGTTCAAGGGGACGTGATTCCTTCTTCCTGCCCCCCCATGTAGCCCCCTCCCCCTCTCCAATCCTACCCAACAGGCAAAGTTCAGGTGAACCCTAACCTCTTCAACCCAGCTGGGCCAAGGAAATGCTCCTTCCCCAGCCTCAAAATCAGATTTTCCAAGTCAGAGCCGCCCTGTACCGGCGGGGTTTAACCCCTCCCCTCTGCGCACCAGGGAATCGCGTTCCTTTTCTTTACCTAGGCTGGTGGGCAGCGGATGCTGTGGCGTCGATAGCTATGGATCGCTCCTTCTGGTCGCCGCAGTCCTACAGAGGAAGAGGACGGGCACAGACTCCGCCGCTAGCGACCCGAGGTTGCCAGATGGAGCCGCTACGCAGGGCCACCTAGCAAAGGGCAGCGGAGGCGTGGCAGCAGGTTCCCTAGGCAGTGGAAGCTGCTTTTATCCGCTGCCCTCTTCCCCTAAAAAAGAGCATGACGAACAGGCCAAGGTGACCAATCAGCGGAGCCGGGAGGCAGGCTCCCGTGGCTGCAAAGGAGCAGGCTGAGCCAGAGGAGCCTGGATGCAGCTGGCAGACAGAGCAGCTAGGTCTGGAGGAAGGAGCCTGTTTGCATTTCACCCTAGAGTTTGCGACCGTCTCTCCTTCCCTCCATTGTTTCATTCTCCCTCCCTCTCGCCTCTTTTTCTTCTCCCTTTTCCCTTTGATTCAACTCAGTGGCTGGAGGCCAGGTGCATTAATCAAGAGCTGGGTCCAAAAACAAGTAAAACTGGAAGTTTTTCACCTTTGTATAAGGGGAAGGAGAGAGCCTTAGTACTATCTTTGTACAAATAGGCTTCCATGAGCATCTATGTTATTGTGAAGGAGGGGGCAGTGTATAAAATTAACAAAGAGGAGATTTAGAGCACCGTGATTTTATCCAATAATCACTCAACTATGAGTGCAAAACTGGTTGCCTCGGGGTTACTTGGGAGAGCTAGTTAGAAATTCAGATTCCTGGGCCTTGATGACTAGGAAATTTTCTTTGAGGCATAGAGAGATTTAGTGAAGGGTAAATGGGCCTGATTCCATTATATCTGTACACATCTGTGGTGAAATACCACTCCCGAGGAGCTGTACTTAGCCGGGGCCATACTCTGCCTGAAACTGTGTGCTATGATTTTGGATTCTATAGCAGGTTGAATATTGGTCACTCTAATATGTCAAGTTCTCCTCACTGGCAGCCTGTAAATGTTACTTTGTAAAGTGAAAAGGTCTTCACAGATCTGATGAAATAGACTGTTGACTTAGAGAAATTATCCATATGGGCCCTAAATCCACCCTCTGGTTTCTAAACAGAATCTTGTTCTGCATTTAATTGGCTCCATCACCAAATCCAGTCCTCTGTAGTGGGGACTGATGGCATTACAAAAACAGAGTAGGTCTCAGAGGTGTGGCAACACGTGTTGACTGTGTAATGGTGCCTGGGTTGGGTTATCAGAACAAAGCCAAGGCCTCTTCATGTAGGGGTTGGAGGAGCATGTGCTAAACTAGCTTGAGGACGATATAGAGGATGCCTTACTCCTGGTCTTATGTTACAGAACAGGGGTTTGGGCTTTCCAGTTGTGAGAATTTTTGCTCTGGTAAGTAGGCCACATTTTATTTTCTGATTATAAAAATTAAACCTTAAAAGCCTATAAGTTAAAAGCCAAAGATCTCAGTTAAAACAGTAACTACCTTTAGCTGCCTTCCTCCTCTGAGCCAGGAGTTTTCCACCCCTTATCTCATTTATGGACCTCAGCAACTCTATTGAGGTAAGCATTCTTATCCTAGCAAAGAACTGAGTGCAAACTTGCATCTCACACTAGGATTTTGACTCTTCTGAAGTCAAAGCCTGGATGGGGGTACACATGACCCCCACCTTACCTATGTTATCTGATAGCCCAAAGGCAGGATTGTAAATAAAAATATTCAAAAGGAGAGTGGAGATACTTGTAGACAGACAACAACTAAGAGAGTTTATCACCATCAGACCAAACGAATGGAAATTGAGGATGTACTTCAGAAGGAAAACAATATCAGAAGAAATGAATACAGGAAGGAATGAAGGGTGGAAGTACATGGGCAACATAAGTGAACATTGACAGGAAAAAAATAATAAAAAATCTGTGCTAGATTAAAAAAAAGTATTGTACAATAAGAAAAGACATCAAAAGGGTCATAAATAGAATTCAGTTTTTCTAAGGATATTGTATATCACATCAGAAGTAATTTAGCTAATTATGTAATTGTATTGTAGTAATTAATAGGATATGACTGTGAAGATAATAGCAACAGGATATAACATTCCAAATTACTAGGGAGGAAAAAGTTGAACAGTTAACAAAAAACTCAATTTTATTTATTTATTTATTTATTTATTTACTTATGTTTTACTAGAGATCGAACCCAAGGCTTTATGCCTACTAAGCATGCACTCTACCACAAGCTATGCCCCCCTTGCTCCATTTTTTGTAAGTCATGAAGTTAAAGAGACATAAGTGAGACAAATAAAAGCACAAAACAAAATGGTAGCTTTAAACCTAAATATAACAACAAGTTTCTTAAATGTTTTGAGATAAATATTACAGCTAAAAAACAAGTATCCATTTTTCAGTCCCTGGCCATCTTGCTGGCTGCTCTTGGTTAGGTGCCATCTCACACATAAGGCAGAAAGATGGTGGTCACAAACAAGACAAAAAAGTCTCTAGAGTTCATCAATTCTAGGACCCAAGTTGTTAAGAAATGTGGCAAGCACATGCTGGGGTATAAGCACACTTGGCAGATGATCAGGCATGGCAAAGTGAAATTGGTTATCTTTACCAACAACTGCCCAACTTTGAGGAAATCTGAAATACAGTGCTATGCCAAAACTGGTGCCCATCACTACAGTGGCAATAATATTGAACTGAGCACAACATGTGGAAAATACTACAGAGAGTGCACACACGCAAAATCATTGATCCAGGTGATTCTGATACCATTGGAAGCATGCCAGAACAGACTGGTGAAAAATAAACCATGAAAATTTTTTCATAAATAAAACTTGTCTGAAAATGTTTTTTAACAAAATAAGCTGAGTGCGGTGGCACATTCATTTAATCCCAGAATTTAGGAAGTCCAAGGAGAGTGATTGCCATGAGCTCAAAGCCAGCCTAGGCTGCACAGAGAGTTCAAGGTCAGTCTGAACTATATAGTGAGACCCTGCCTCCAAAAATGAACAAAACAACAAAAACAAGTACCATCAAACATAACTGCGTGCTGTTTAAGAGACAAATCCAAAAGATAGACTGATAGTAAAATATGGAGGGAGAGAAATTATGCAATTAATGCATAAAGGATAAACAATGCTTTAAACCTGTATAACATCAAAGAATACATTTTAAAGCAAAGAGCATTATTAGAAATATGTTATTTTACAATGACAAAGGGTTCACTTCTCTAGGAATTTTAACAAATTCACATGATTGTGCACTTACTGCTAAGCCTTACACAAATGCAAAATTATCTTACTAAAAGTAGAAATAAACAAATGTGCAAACAGAGTAGAAGGTCTTACCACATTTTTATCAATAGTTGATCAAGAATACAAAAATGTCTCTAAGGATATAGAATTTTTTAAACAATATTAGTATGTTGAGTTAATAGCTAATGTAAAGAACACTTCAACCAACAACTACACTATACGTGTATAGGAGAGCTACAAAATGTGACTTTATATTAGGCCAGAAAGAGAATTCAAAACATTTTGAGGAATTAAAGTCTGATCATAATGTAAATAAGTTACAAATCAGCAGATAGGTAAGTGAAAAATGTCAGCATGTGTAGAAACTAAGACACACATTCAGAAATAAGTGATGGGTCAAAACAGAGTGATCATGGAATTTCAATATATTTTTAGCTGAGCTGGGTGTGGGTGCAGTGCCTGGCATGTGCAGTGACACACCTTTATTTTCAGTTACTCAGGAGATAGGAGGGACATTTGAGCCCAGGAGTTTGGAACCAGCCTAGACCACATAGTAAGACTCTATCTCAAAAAATTTACTTGAACAGTAATGAAAATACACTAGCCAAAACCTGTGGGAAGCAGCTAAAGCAGTGCTTAAAAGGAAAACTGTATTAGCAAAAATGAAGGATCAAAAGTTAATCAGTTAAGCATTCATCTTGAGATGCAAGAAAAAATGAAAGCAAGCAAAAAAAGCCCAATAAAAATTTTATAATAGTATGATTAACATGATTGAAAATTACAATAGAAGGCAATGAAAATAACATGTCTAGAATGAATGCCCTTCTTACTACTGCATTTCACTATTGTACTGGAGGTTTTAGTCAGGGCAATTAGGTAAGAAAAGGAAATCAATGGCATCTAATTGGAACATAAGAAGTAAAACTATTTTTAGATGATATTTTGTATATATAAATCTTAAGGTGATCACTACAAAACAACTAGAAATAGTAAATGAATTCAGCAAAATTGTAAGATACAAGATCAATATAAAAAATCAGTAATATTTCTATAGACACAAGCAGTGTATAATTTAAACATGAAATTAAAAAACAGCAATTTTAATAGTATAAAAAATTAAATATTTATGAAAAAATCCCAAAATAGAAGTGCAAAACTCTTAAACTGAAAATCACAAATCACTGCTGAAAGAAATTAAAGGTTTAAACAAATGGAAAGACATTTCCTGTTCATGCAGTAGGAGGCTTAGTATTGCTAAGATGAAAACTCTAGAGAATGATCCATAGATTCAGTGTAATTCCTAGCATAATGTCAGTTGGCTTCTTTTTATAAATTTATAAGATGATCCTAAATTTATATGGAAGCACAGGGGACTGAGAACTGCCAAAACAATACTGAAAGAACAAAGTTGGAGGATTCATACTTCCCAGTACCAAAACTTATCACAACATTTATGGTCGGTTGGTTTTTGATGAGAGTAACATGACCATTCAGTAGAGAAATAATCTATTCAACAAATGATGCAGGGATAACTGAATATCCACATGAAAAAAATGAGTTTGAACCACTACTTCATCCTATGTACAAATATCAACTCAAAATGGATCATAAACCTAAATATAAGAGCTAAAATTATAAAACTCTTAGAAGAAATCATAGAAGTTAATCTTTGTGTTCTTGAGTCAGGAATGATATTTGTCACTATGACACAAAAGCATAAGCAACAAAAGAAAACACAGATATATTGAACTTCTTCAATATTTAAATCTTTTGTGTATCAAAATATGCTGTCAAGAAAAGTAAGACAATTCACAGAATGAGTGAAAATGTGTACATGTCATATATAAGAGACTTTCATCTAGAATATATAAAGGGTTTTTTTACAACTCAATAATAATAAAGGACAGATAGGCCAATTTAAAAATAAGCAAGGATCTGAAGAGTCATTTCCCCACGGGGGGAAAATTTGTATCTGTATATCTAGTCAATAAGCACATGAAAGGATGATCTACATCATTAGCCACCAGGGAGATGCAAATGAATATCATGAGGAGATAGCATTTTATACCTTCTAGAATGGCTATAATGAAATATAATATAAAGTTTTTGAAAGGACATGGACAAATTAGAATCCTCAAATGTTGCTGAAAGGAATGCAAAATGGTGTAGCTGCTTTAGGAATTGGTCTGGAATTTCCTCAAAAGGTTAAATATAGAATTACCACATGATACTGTAATTCCACTCTTAGATGAATATCCAAGAGAAATCAAAACACATGTCTGCAAAAACTTGTATACTATCATTCATGACAGATACTGAGAATAGTTCAAAGTAAAAACAACTCACTTATCAAATCAATTGATGAATAGAAAAAAGAAAGGAAATGCTGACATCCTATCAAATAGATGAACCACGCAACTATGCTAAATGAAAAAGAACAGACACAAAAAGCTACACATTGTATGATTCTGTTTACATGGAATGTTCAAGAAACAAATGTCAAGAAACAAATTCATGCAAACAGAAAGTAAACTTGTGCCTCCTAGGGCTGAAAGAGAAGGTAAAGAGAGCAACTAACCATGAGTGATGAAATTATTTTAAAATTGATTGTGTGATGGTCATACAACTGTGAACATACATAAGACCATTGAATTATACACTTAAAAGAAGGAAATTTATAACACAATAAAGCTATTTTAAAAAATAAGACTTATAGTATGGATCCATATATATTTAAACAGATAAAACTAAACTGTTTTGCTTATACATGCATATAAAAATGATAAAACTTAAAGAAGGCAAGAATTATTACCATAGAGAATAAAACACCCTGGAGAGACCCAAACAGAGAGAGATGGACTCTCACAACCCAGGAAGAAACTAAAGTGCAAAAAACCCCTCGAATATGACGTCCTGGGGCTACTATTAGTGAAGATGAGATCAGCGAGCACGGCGCCCTTCTCGAGCCGCCAGAATCCCTGCCCGACCTGAACAAGCAATCTGCACCGAAGTGACTGGCTTGAGCTGCTGGAGTGCAGAGCTGAACAGCCCTGTGTGCAGCTCGCCCGGACAAGCCCTGCACGCAACCCACCCAGAGGCAATGTGAATTCCCACCACAGCCGTGCTGGAGTCGGAGGTCGGGGAGCCCAGCAGTTCTTGGGGACCGGCATCAACATGTGGTGAGTGATGGGAATAAGACCCTCCCATGGGAAAGGGGCAACTGACTGGACAACATGTTGGATTTGGGCAGGACAGACCTCACTCCATAAGGAAGTGGCTTCACCTGGTTGATCCTCTCGCCGAGGGGATTG
>PVJX010040273.1:0-15287 GCA_004027295.1 Dolichotis patagonum | reverse complement strand
GCCCAAACCCACCTGGCCCAGATGCCGATCTCCAGGCAGTTCCCTGCGGATGAAGGGCGGGCCTACCAGCCCCAAAGAGTCCCGCCGAGATGCAGGTCCGCGCAGACTTTCAATCCAAACAGCTCAGGCCACTGTACGGTCCGGGACTTTCGGGTCCCAAACGGACAGCCTGAGATGCTGCTTTCTCGAGGTGTCAACACTTAAGCCCTGCCATTCCTCTGGCCGATAACTGCCACACCTCACGGTGTCGGGGTCCCTGTGTCCTACGGTCAGGGGTTCAGTGCATCCCACAGACATAGCTTAGTCATGACACTCAATTCTCAGAAACCTTCATCTCAGGATTAATTGTCACTTTGCAACACTTTGCATCTCACCTCCCAACTCTGAGAACTCTGGTCAAAGTAGGGCCACTCACCCCATATAAGAAGCCCTTTCTGAGTGTTGCTCACCTGTGCCACCAACCAGGCAAGCAGCACAGGGAAGCAGGGACCTGGCTCTTCATGCAGAGAGGGGGGAGCCTTGGGGCAAGGCCCGTACACACGTGCAGCCCTTCTGGAACACAGGTGCGGAGTTGAGGCGAGGAAACTCGGCAACGGCTCTTCCCTCGAGTTCCAAGGCAACAAGCCTCACCGGGCACTAGGTGTGTGAGAAATTATTCCAGAAGGTGCTTTGATTACAGACAAATCCTCATTTACAGGTTGTGTCTGCAGTGGCTTCTGCTGTCAATGGAGCCTGAACAGATGAGAGTGAACAGACTGCAACTATGTGGGGTTTGAGAACGCAGACATCCTCGGGGGAGTCACCGGGTAGAATCCAAGACCCCCAGATACCAAAGTCCTCCTGCTCAAGACCCTCTTGCAGGCTGATTCAGTGCTTGCACTTACCCTGAACATATCCTCCTGTGTCCTTTGAATCCTGTCTAGATTACTTAATGTCCAGTGGTACCTAAGAGAAAGTAAGAGCTGTGAGAAGCGTTGTTCAAATGCATTGTTTAGGGGACAAGAAAGAGTCCGCATATGTTCAGGCCAGACGCATTTCTGTCACATACTTCCCCTCTGTGGCTGAATCCCTTGACATGGGATCTGGACACAAAGGGCTGCTTTACAGAGGGGAATCTCACAGGCCTCCTCCTCGAGAAGCAAGAGAAGGTTCTCATGGACTGGCCATCACAGAGGGGCAGGTGACGCTTGGATGCTCATGGAGCTAAAGCCATCTGCAGATGCTTCGCAGGTTGCTAGGAGACCTGAGCTGGGCCCTGATGCTCTTTCTCAGATAGAGGGAGGTAGTTAAAATTCTATCCTTACGAACTGATGTGGAAATAATTGCATTGATACCAGGTGAGAAAGTGATTAAACCAAGCATGAAAGAAGACACTGTTTGAGAGAGTAGGTATCTGAATTTAAATTAAAATCCCACCTTCACAGAAGGTTACCAACCTGATCAAGTTGCAGTCACAGACACATCCTGCCAAGGCCTGTGGGATTCTGCAGACTGACCAACTCTCCAAAGTCTGAGGGTACAGACTCTGTCTTCTGCCAGCCTTTCCCTCTCCCTTGTTAGGGAAAGTCGGGAGTCCCAGGCCACCTTCCCATAACTTTGTGATCCTATGTCAGTTGTCATTTGGTTACTTGAAGAACAAACCATTCTCTGAGGATTCTCAGATTAGAGCCCTATCTAAATGATTTCAAAATATTTAGAAAGATCTTAAGCATTATGTCAGCAGTATTGCCATTTCTACCATCATACAAAATCCCCAGATATTTATGGAACTCAAATTTAGAAGTTGGGAAGGAGATGAAAAGCAATGTGACAATGATTTTCAGAGCACAGCTTTTGCCCTAGGAGGGAGCAGCCACTTCTGTGCCAACCTGAGAAGCAGTTCATGTTCCTCCCACCTCCTCTCTAATCTCCTTGTCTTCCCGACACCAAGCAGGGCAGGGGTCTGGGTCAGGGGTTACAAGGCGACTGAAGTTACACAGGCATGAAGCATCTCCAGCTGCAGTCAGTCAAAGCACATGGCACAGGTATAAGTGACAGGCGGAGCCACTTGAAGCGGGTTACCAGGACATTGTCACATGTCAGGCAGCATCTTTGCTTCTTACAATGACCTGAAAAGCAAGATTATAAGTATTTTATTTCACAAGTGAGAAAACTTGGGCTACAAAAGTGCAGTAACTTTCCTACAGCTAAAGAGAATGCACTGCAGCAGCTAAGTCTTCACATTGTCTTGAGAGAGCAAGCAATTGCTTGGTGCTTCCCTAACACTTAGCCACATTCACAAAGCTGCTTGGCAGTTGGCACTGAACTCATTTCCCAGTGCAGCACTTTTATTCACAGATATGCAAGTAACATTAAACTGATCTGTAGCTAAACTTAGATTTCACCACTCTGCTTATTAAAAAGAAGAACTTCATTTTGATTTCCATTACCTAGAATTTTTTCCCCCAGTGACAGACAATATTGAATGGAATGAGATCTTTAAAAAATCAAACGCAGTTGGTTATGATGGTGGTGCATGCCAGTAGTCCTAGTACTCTAGGAGGCTGAGGCAAGAGGATCAAACGTTCATGCCCAGCTCGGTCACTTTAGTGATTTAGAAAAATATTGTCTGTCTTAGTTACTTTTCTCTCATTGCTGAGACAAAATACTCAACACCAAAAATTAAGGAAGTTTGATTTAGCTCACAGTTTGTGGAGGTTTCAGTCCATAATCAGCTGATGTCAAGGCAGGGTGACCTGGCACAAGGGCAACACTTCAAGACAGCAAAAGCAGCAAAAGCACACAAATAGGGGTTGGGGAGCAAGGCTTTTCCTCTTTTACATAGTAAGCAGGTTACCACACCCTAGGCCTGGTGAAGCACTCACACCATTTCCATGCCCTCCTCTTGCACAGGATGAGGATGTTCACAAAGTAAGAACCCTGGTTCCCTGCTGAGTTGCTTAATTAAACTTCTAAACTTCTCAAATTAATACAATCTGTCAACTGTCTCCCCCCCCCGCCCCAAAAAAGGTAAATAGGGCTGGGGATGGGGATGTATTTCAGTGAGGCCTTGAGTTCAATCCCCAGGAGTAGGAGGAAAAAAATCAATGCTTTGCTTGTTAACTCATTTAATTGGGGCTTACGGAAGACAATCTGTATGTAGAGTGACCAGTCATTCCCACCCCGCCTGGAGGTGAAAGCTTTTCTCTGGAACATGATAGGTTTGGAGCCAAATATGAGACAGCCTTGGTTTTAGGAACGGCAGAAAATACAAGAAATGGTGTCACAAAACTGGCTCTTTCCAGCGTGTTTCTGAAACAGCTTGTGTTTCCTGTTTACCTGAGGAAGACAGAGACAGCAGATTCTGCGACAAAGCGCAGGGTGAGGCAGCCTTTCTGCTCAGAACCGTGTGTGTGTGTGTGTGTGTGTGTGTGTGTGTGTGTGTGTGTGACACTCAGGAGCAATGGGAGAGGGGCCCCTCCTGAAAAGCCCAATCCTGGATACCAAGTTGGGAGAAGGAGCCCAGAGACTGCTCCTCTAGGAGCTCAGGGTGAGAAAGAGGCCCTGGCAGGCTGTTTTCACTCTGTGCTGTTCATAGCTCTGTGTAAGACGTCCTAGTTTGAAGTTTCTGTCAGAAACAGAGCCTATTCTCTGGCAGCTCTCTAAGTCTCGCTGTGAGGCCAAGAAAAACTGCCAGCCACGCAGTGTTCCCAGAGAGAGACTCCCATCCCTTCTCTCCCTACATTCTCAGGGACAACAGAGGTGACCACTGTGGACTTTGGGAGGTTCCACGCATCTCGGGGGCTGCTGAAGGACCAATGCCACATATTCCGAAGCTTCGCTGAAGGGAAAACCCCAGGACAGACGAGGTTAGAACCTTGCAGTTAGTTAGATTTCCCTCTCTCCACACCTCCAGCTGTTCCCAGCCTCTGGAGCTGGGGCTCACTCACCACCCACACCCTGCACCCCCTCCAGCTGGCTCTTCCCTCTTCCGCTACAGGCCAGGGTTGGCCAGGAAGCAGGGCTGCTGTGGGCTCACCCGACCAGACCTCATCACAAGCGTTTTGGCTGAGAAGCTGACCCTCCCCTGGTTGCTTCTTTCTGGTCCTAGCCTACTGTGCTCGCTAGATTAAAAGCACTTGGGATGAGGACCGCAAAATGTAACCGGTGTTTGTTTCTCAGCATGCGGTTTCCAGTGTTCCTGGTGTGGGTTTAAAGTCGGGCCTCCTTCGGGTCTCCAGCTCTGCTGCGGCTGGGTCTTCAGTTCCGCCCGGCACTCTGGCCTCAAGTAGAGAGTCGTTCCTCAGTGTCCTCAGGCTTTCTGCCTCGAGCCACCACTGTTTCTCGGAAGGCACGTGGCACAAGGGCTAAGCCGCATCTGGCCTCTCTGGCTGCCGGACCCACACGCTTGCTAGCTACTGAGGAGCCAAGGCCCCTTCATCGCAGATGGCTTCGCCTCTTCGCCTACTGCTCCAAAGTGGCACCAGCGCCACAGCCTCTCGCTGTTTCTGACTGTGATGATGGGCCCCCTACCCTTATTTCAACCTGAGTAAGTTACCTCCAACACCGAGAATCAGAAACTGTTTTCGGCGTTTGGAAGTACCCTTTCCGATTGAGTTTCCCCACTAAGCTCCCGTGTCCTCCCCAGAAGAGGCCTTTTGTTCTTAGCTCGCTCTAGACAGTATCCTCAGTGAACAACCTGGTTGGAGGCTACAGCTCCCACGCACCCCGGTTCTGTGGGACGATGCATCCCGGGGACTCTGAGACCCGGCTTCCTAGCGCCCTGGGCTTCTGCTGTTCAGATTCAGCCAGATTATTCCACGTGGACCATAAACACAACCACGGAGGCGCAGTGAATGCACCCCGGGAGCACCGGTCACTCCTAGGGTTCACCTGGGAAGCAGCCCCAGCCTGTTCTCTGAAAGGGCATGCCTCACCACAAACCTCAGTGCGGTATTTAGGAAGTTATTTACTGCACAAGAGCTATAGTTCAGAGAGTTTAGACAACTTAAAACCTCATGCTATGATGCAGGAAAAGTAAGAAGTTATTCCACAACAGAACTAAAATGCAAAGGAGAGCTCTGACTTGCAGTGTTGGTATCACTTAGCTGTTAGAACTCATTGGGCTGGGGATATAGCTCAGCGACACAGTGCCTGCCTGGTAAGCACAAGGTCCTGCATCCGAATCTCAGTACAAAAACAAAATGAAACAAAACAAGCTCATTAAGTGTAATAGGACTTTCATGTGCCCATGAGCATGCTCTGTGTTTCTAAGAATTTTTTCTATTGGATGATTTATTTCAATAGTTTATTATGTTTTCACATTTTTTCCATCAAAGAAAATTCTGTGTTATATTATTTTATTAAGAAAGTTTCCAGCGTGCATGTTCTTGTAAACCAGCATGACCGGCTGGGTAGTCAGACCTGATTCTTGTTCCTTTGTGGGAGTGGGGGCAAGTACTGTTGTCAAGGGTGGTGCTGCACATTTGTGCAGTCCCAGGTTAACCAGAAGAAGTACAGAGGAAGACGCACAGATGGCTACGATCCTTCCCCCAGCAAGTCCCTCCAGTAGCTCTCTGACTCCTGCTTCAAAGCACCACAGCTGCTTGGCGCACAATGGGAATAATACTTTAGTTCTACACAAAGCCAACTTCCTTCCTTGGTTCAAGATTCAAATTTTGCCCTCAGGAGATATTATGGAGTAATCTGAACTAATCATGTCTGAGGGTAAAGGCAAAGGGTCCATCGCACTCATCACGATGTGGAGTTTCAGTTCTCACTTTCTCATGGAGTGAGGTAGGGGTGACGATGGCTTGCTTATTTTTTCTTGTATTTATCCTAGTTTCTTTAGATGCATTTTTTATGTTGTGTTTTGTTTTGTTTTGTTTTGAGAAAGTTCTCACTATTTAGTTCAAGCTGACCTTGAACTCACTATGTAGCCCAGGCTGGCCTCTAACTCCCAGTCATCCTCCTGCTTCAGCCTCCCACATGCTGAAATTACACGTGTGCACCACCACGCCCGACTAGATTAATTTATTAAAGTGATTGTTCTTTTCCTATTGAATTGCCTTTTCGTTGCTTAACTAAATTTCTTGATTGTAGAAAATCAATTGAGACTGTATATATGGTTTTATTTCCCAACTCTCTAATCTGTTCCATTTGTTGCTTGCCTATATTCATGATAATTCCACATGTTTAAATTATTGTGCCTTTAGAATAAGACATAGAATATGCATCCATCAATGTGTTATATAGTCATAGTGTGAGTTTGTACAAATTGTCTTTTTTTGTCAGTGTTTTTTATTACGATTGCATTTATAGATCAAATCAGGAGGAATTAACATCATAACAATATTGTATCAGCTGATCCGTGAACATTCTCTTCATTAGTTTAAGTTTTAAATTTCCTCCAGCAAGGTTCATAGTTTTTAGTTTAGAGGTCTTGCATGCCTTTTTAAGTTTATTATGAAATATTTTGCATATTTGCTACTACGATTTTAAAATGTTTTTATTGTTTTCTAAAAGTATATAAAAATAAAATTAACTTTTTGATATTTTGACCTTGTATTCTATGACGTTTCTAAATTTGTGTGCTAATTTTGGTAGTTTTTAAGAACAGACCCTGCAGGAATTTCCTTTTTAATGATCATGCCATCTGAGAATTGAGATGCTTTGGGTTTTAAACATTTATGATATTTTACTTCCTTTCTTTGCTGCACTGTTGGGTTTCTCAGTCTTGGCACCCTTGACATTTTGAGCCCAATCTGAATAAGATGTTGAGAGATGTCCCTGACCTTTATGCATTGGATCTCAGTGGCATCTGCTCCCTCCCAGAGCCATGCAGGCAGTAAGATATCTCCAGGAGTTGCGCAGTGCTCCTCGGGAAAATCGTCACCTTGAGAACCACTGCCTTGTTGCTGGGCCAAACCTCAGGGATGTGTTCAGAACAGTGGTGAGGGTGGACATTCTCGTCTCGTTTCTGATCTGAGATGAGTACCCAGACTTTCACCACTAAGTACACTGTTAACTATAGGCTTGCTGTCAGTGGCTTCTACAGGATGGAGGAAGTTTAATTCTACTCTTGATTGGGTGATTGTATTTGTTTTGTTTTTGTGCTTAGTTTTTTGGTCACTGAATAATTCAATGTTTTCAGTATGTGTAGAGTGAATGTGTGATATTTTTCCAGTGTCTATTAGCACAATACATTGCATTGACTGATATTTTAATGTTAGGTTAACCCTGTATTTTAGTTGGTCAGAGTGTATTATGCTTTTTATATATTACTAGATTTAAGGAGAAAATATTTTAGTTAGGAGTTTTGTGCTAATATTCCTGAGAAGTAGTAATCTGTAATTTTCATTGCTAATAATATTTCTGTGAGGTGTGCATGTGTGGGAAGTAGTCCAATTTTCAATGTAATCCTCTACATTATGAAAGAATTTGTATAAAATTACTATTACTGTTTTCTTAAATGTGTAAGATAATTTACCAGCGAACCCATTTGAAACATGTTTTTTCTTTTGTAGGACAATTTCTTATTATGAGTTCAATTTCTTAAATATGAGGTCATTAAGGTTTTCTATTTATACTTATCCTGAATTTGGTAACTATTTTCCTGAAAATGTGTCTTTTTCATCTAAGTTATGGTAAATATTTTTGAGAATTTGTCTATTTCATCCAAGTTATCTGGTTCTCAATTGAGTCTGTCTCAAACAAATTTCGGTACACATTCATCCTATGAATGTATATTTACATATGGATACAAAATTAAAATTAACTGTCAAAATTAATTAGACTAATTAATTAATTAATTAGTCTAGGAAATGCTGGTTTCACATTCCCTATAAATATGGTCAGTAGATAAATATCTGAGCAATGGAATTTATTTAGGTTAATATCTGTGTCTATGGTGATCAAATCCATATTACACCATCTCCAAAGGGACTCTCAGGTGTAATGACCAAGACAAAGTGCAGTGTTCACAAGGAGGATGTGAGGCAAGGGCCAGGGGAGAGAAATGAGTGACATCTTCTGGTGGTAGTAGCAGGGATGAGAAGGCTGGACTGGAATGCCAGGGTGACAGCAGCGTGGACTGGAACCAGAGAAGAGATACGGAGGCAAATGACACTCAGGACACTGAAGACCAGTGGGTGGCCAGTGTGATGGGACCAACAGTCAGACAACCACATGGTGACATGGGCACAGTGCCTGGGGAATGTCCAGGCCTCTCCAGACCAGGAACTGGAGATTCTCTTCTTCAGGGCATGGCTTCAAACTTCTCTTCCTCCTTCAATACCATCTTTTCTTTCTCTCATGTCTTTTTGTACATGAAAGTAGAGTCTTTTCTCCAAATTAAACACTACATGGCTGAGCAGTGTTAAAAGCAGATGAAACCAGAGGCACTGCCCTGAGATGTGCACTGCGGAGAAGCAACCTGCCGTGGGTTCCCCCTAGAGCTGGCTCCTGGAAATGTGTGCAGAAGTAATGGGAGCAAATGGAATTTTTCGAAGAAACGGGGTCTCTCACTGTGTTGCCAGGCTTGACTCAAGTGATTCTCCTGCCTCAGCCTTCCACTTATAGGCATGTGCCTCCTCACCAGGCAAGTCGATGGGTCTTGGAACTGAAAGTGACCTCTCCCGGCTCTAAGTCCTGGGAGAATCATTTATTCTCTCCAGGCCTTGCTGTCTCCTTTGTAACACTGAGGTAGTCATGACTTCAAAAGAGATTTTTAGAAACAAAGTGCTGGGCACAGTGCCTGATCTGTAATTCATGATTGTGACCTTTAAAGTCAAAAGAGCAGGTATGGCCAGAGTCCAGTTCCACATTAAGCGTATTAGGAGATCTGTGTTGGAGTTGGATCTTAGTTGATTCCAGCACTAGGTCCAGAAAACCTCTAATCCTCTGTAGCCACCACTAAGAGTCACAGCTCCTGCCTGGCACCCTGCCAACCCTGCACTCTCTGTCTCGGGGCTCCTGCATCTGAGCCGCCCTCTGGATGGTTCTTCCCTGCTGGCCTCTGCTTGGGAGAGCTGCTCTGCTTTGAGACTTGGACCCTTGAGGGAAGAACTGGGCCTTTGCTCTGTCTGGAGCCCCAGGGCAGCAGCTGGCTGTGCTCTTTGCCAAAAGCCTTCCTATGTGCCATTTTACATATCAAACATTCGAATTTTGCCAGAGCTGTGGCACGCTCTCTGGGGAGAGCCATACTTCATGAGAACATGAGTTTATTTAACATCCACTTATTCATTGCAGCAAATAAATGCACAGCTCAGCATCACCACAGCCTGGACTGAGCAGCAGGCAATGGGATGAGTCACCAGACCAGCTTGCTAACCAAATGACACGTAAGTGGGAAGCTGTGTGTGCATTTGTGTTAACACGTGCATACACACATGCACATGAAAGTTTAGTGTGGAAAATCAAAGTCAACCCCTAAATGTGTTTGTCTTTCCAGGCTGACTCAGGCAGCTCTGCCAACGCCATCTGGTCTCTCAGAGCACAAGGTCTACTTAACAGGAATAGGCAGCTGCCAGCCTGGACTCAATGTGCTCTTTTAGCTCTCTCCAGGATGACCTGGCGTGACCATCCTTTCTAGGTAAAGAGGATTCTATCCTCATTTGACAATAAATCCTCAACCTGAGGAAAGAGCAGCCACATCAATCTGGGTGACTCTAAATCCTGGGAGGTTGAACTGTGAGCTAACACCACCAGGCAAGGGCCAGCATGCTGATGGCCAGAAGGGTGAGCCGGGGTGAGCTGGGCTTGAGGTCTGATGTTTGTGATCAGTGTTCCAATGTGCAAGGGTGAAGACAGATGATAGTTCTGAAATACTGGTAGATGTTGATTTCCCTGGTGTTTTGAGGTTCAGGGAAATATCATGGCTCATCTCTAAAAGGTAACACCAGGGAGAATTGGATGGTGGTTGAAAAGACATGAGAATGAAATTGACTGAGATCTGGGTTTCTACCCTTGAAGACTTGCTATAGGAAAAAAACTAAAAACGTTTAACACACATGATATTGTAGGATGAGAGTTGCAATTGCCTTGGATACATTTTGGAGATTTGATTTGAAATCAGAGTAGCCTAATGTAGACCACTTTGAAAACTGGTTAATAATGACATCAAGTACAAGATCATTTTAAGACATCTGGGAATTCAAAATGCTTAAAAAAATCATTTACAACATTTGTGACCATTGTGAAGTCTTTCTTCTTTAAAAAAAATGAGGTTACCTGTGTATAAATTTAATTATCTGTTAGTGCTTTGACAACATTGCATTAGGAATGTTTCATTATGATATACTTAAATATCATTTAAGTATGATATACTTACTCATTTAAGTATGATATACTTAAATATCATTTAAAGAATTTAAAGTTATCTGTGCTTTATTGTAGAATTGACTTATATTCATTGTAGAAAATTTAAAAAATGAAGTCAAACAAAGAGAAAATTTTTAAAAAAGATTATCCTAGAGACAACATGGCTGAATAAAAGATTATCCTAGAGACAACATGGCTGAATAAAAGAAGAGCCTCATTCAAAGTTACTCAGAGAAATTCAACTAAAATGCAGGTAACTAGAAGAAAAGGGAGGAACATATCTCCTGAAACCAAATCAATCTAACATAAGAGTCTAATAGAAGAAGCAAAACATGCATAAAGGACTTAGGAAAATGGCCAGCCTACCTGGCTGCCAATGGGCAGCCAGATCACAATGGCTGCCTGCTATACGTGGAATCTTAAAAGAAGAAGAAGGAGGAACAAGAGGAGGAGAAGGAGAAAGAGGAGAAGAAGAGAAGGAGGAGGAAGAAGAGGAAGAGGAAGAAGAAGAGGAAGAAGAAGAGGAAGAGGAAGAGGAAGAAGAAGAAGAAGAAGAAGAAGAAGAAGAAGAAGAAGAAGAAGAAGAAGAAGAAGAGGCTAAATCAAGCCATGCAGGACAGACTTGGGATATAAGGTTCCCTGCCTCCTACTTTCTTCCAGAGGAGGCTATAATCCAGCAGTAAATTCTGCCAACATGAACTGCTCCCTCCCTGATGATTATTAGTCAGCTTTCTTTTTTCTTCTGTTTTTTCCTTTTCTTTTCTTCCCTTCCTTTTTGTGCACCAGAGTGCTAACTGGAACCACCAGGAACAACATCAAAGACCACAGTGATGCATAGTAAATGGAACATCTACCCGCCGCCCCTCCATGATATCTGGTTAGAGAAGCACAAGGAATTACACAACCTTGCACCTCAGGACTGGGCAGCCCATAGCTATCCTGATGCCACCAGTGATGGGAGCAGAAAGGCACCCTATAGCAGCACCCATCTTGCCCAAGGAAGTTACAGATTACATCAGAGGGAGTGATGGTGGCAGTAGAACTTGTAAAGCAGTGAATGAGATGTTAGCTCCTCACCACAGGAGAGAAATAAGAATTGGGACTGAGTAGCCTTTAACTGCAACAGCAGGAGCAGAGGACCAAACCATATTACAGCATTCCACGCTGGAACAAAAGGCCTGAGAGGACAGATAATTGCAAATGGAGGAGGAACACAGAAGGCTGAGAAAGGACCAGAAGGAGCCAAAGGTGCACAGGACTGGGAACAGCACTGTGACTGGGAGAGAGATGCCACCATGAGAAACAGGCTAACTAGTGGGAGGCCACTAAGGAACATACAGAAAGTACTGGCTGATGACTCCAGTTCCAGGACCCCACATCTGGAGGCCAAGAACAGCCTCACATTTAGCATAAGTTCTACCGCAGGCTTAGCAGTATTATCTAGTAGTAGGTGCCATTGGACACCGAGGGAATTTTTTTAAAAAAACTTTCCTTTAATTCTTCTTCTTCTTCTTCTTCTTCTTCTTCTTCTTCTTCTTCTTCTTCTTCTTCTTCTTCTTCTTCTTCTTCTTTTCTTCTTCTTCTCCTTCTTCTCCTTCTTCTTCGCTGGTTGGTTTCCCACTCCCACTCCCACTCTCATTCCTTTTCCTTTATTTTATTTTTCAGCTATATTTTTGTTCTGATCCATTCATGTTCTTTTCTCCTTTGCTTAATTTATCTCTGTAAACAATCACATTTTCATATGAGTGAATAGTCTCCTTAATTTTTCTGCTCAACCATAAAAGTCCCTTGCTTATGACTTCATTCTTTCTCTTCAGTCCTCTTCTGTAGTTTCCCAAGGTTTTCATGATCATCTTTCATCCTCTAGCCTGGTTTCTACTTTATTGCTTTTCAGTTATTTCTGTTCTATCCACTATCCTTCTTAAATTTCCCCATCACAGTGTAAAACCACTCTGCCAAGGGGAGATACTTTGTATACAGGATCCCAATTTACAATAAGTTCTGTTATATACTGTAGCTCCTATGGATAAAGCTCCTATGGTTAAAGGCACAAAATTAATAGTTACCACAGTTTGTCAGTTTCTAAATTGCACTTGATGATATTGTTATTGCTAATTATACTATCTTAGCTTGGTTGTCATATCTGATTTAATCAGTTGTTTTCACTTCTGTAACAAGAGTGGAAAATCCTGGAATAATAACCTCACCATACTCCTGCACCAAAGGTCTGGGAATTGAGCCAAGCAGATATCAACATCATACTTTTAATTAATTGGAAAAGTAAGATCTTGGGACAGACACAAACAAGACCTACTGCACACAGAAAACATCCCTGAAGAACAAACCTTACCTAGAGAGGCCTTGATATTAGTGATAAAGCTGCCTACTATAAAAATTTACAAGGATAAAAACAGAAACCAAAATAAAAACTTTTGAAATAGAAAATGATGAGATCCAGAAGCAAAACACAACCTCAGAACTCCAGTCCACCCTGAACAAGTTCAGGAGACAACTAGATAGAGGAAATTTGAAGACACACACCTGAAATTTCTGAAATGATATCAATCAAAGTAAAGAAACAAATCTATGAGGCTATAAAGGAAATCAGATCAGAAAAAAATCTCTCAGGTAAAAAAAAAAGAAATGTCAACATTCATAAAGGAATTGCTCAATCCTTGAAGACAGGATTGTGACTAGTGATCATGATAGGAAAGAGCTCTTAAAAATAACAAAGAATCAGGAAATAACAGTTCAACAGCTGTAAGACAATGCAAATAAAAATAATATAAGACTAATTAGTGTCAATGAAAAAGCAGGAGTAAATACAGGCAACATAAAACTTATTTGCAGAAGTAATAGCAGAAAATTTCCCAAGCATGGGAAAAGGATCTGACATACAGAGAACAAGTCAGCACCTCCTGAGATCCAGCCATGTTGGAACTTGGGAGGCTGAGCAGAAAAGCAATAAGCCCTCCCTCCTGGTAAGTGGTGGTGGTGCAAGCAAGTAGTGAGGGTGTCGGGGAGAGAACAAGTCAGTGTCTCCAGTGAGTCTACCAGCGTGAGGGTTGAGAATCAAACTTCTCATCTTCCTCCATTAGCAACTGGATGGTGTCAAGGTCAACCAGAGTTGATAGCAATTAATGCACATAAAGCAACTAGGTCTGAACACCTCTTGGGAGGATGACAGTGCTCAATATAGCAAATATGGGGGATTGCCTGCTATCTTCTCTTTAAAGGAAAATATTGTTTTCATGGTTTTGCTTTGTTCTGATTGTTTTGCTCTATTCAATATTCTGTTTTAATGTGGGGTTTTTTTGTTTTTTGTTTTTTGTGCCGGGGATCGAACTCACAACCTTGCACTTGCCAGGCAGGCACTTATACCACTGAGCTAAATCCCCAGTCCTTTATTTTTTTTAAAAAAAGGTTTTATGATATTCTGTTTTTGGTTTGATTTTGCTATACCTGATTGAATGGACAACTATTGTGAAGATAACAAGATATACTATGGCACCTACTACTGTTATCTCGGTATTCTACTCTGAAGTTCTGTACCAGTTTCACTGTATTGTCTCAATTGGCTCTGTTCTGTCTGTTTTGTTGTATTTTACTACCTTCAAAATAAAAAAAAAATTTTTTAAAGAATCTGACATACAGATAAGTGGGGCACATAGAACTCCAATTAACCATAAGCAAAATAAATCTACATCCAGACATGTAATAATAAAGTTCCCAGAAATTTGGCTCAAGAACAGATTACTAAAGCTTTTAGAGAAAAGAAATAAATCACCTGTAAAGAAAAGTCCATTAGAGTCACAGCAAACTTAACACAAAACCTCATGTCAAGAAGAGCTTGGAATGGAGTATTTCAAGTCCTGAAGGAAAACAGCTTCCAATCCACACTGATGTATTCTGTAAAACTATCTTTCAAAATTAATGGAGAAATAAGATACTTCCATGACAAAGAACAACTTAAGAAAGTCACAAACACCAAACCAACACTACACAGGGTACTGAAAGATACTCTAGACAGATTTTTTTTAAAAAGACCACAATTCTAAGAACAATAGACAAATAAGAAAGTCACAAACACCAAACCAACACTACAAAGGATACTGAAAGATACTCTAGACAGAGATTTTTTTTTTAAAAAAGACCACAATTCTAAGAACAATAGACAGAAGCCACCAAGCAGAGCAAGGAATTAAACAGAGGGAAAAACCAGGAAATCAACAGCAGGAAAATAGCATGACAAACATAAATGAATACATATCAGTTATAACCATCAATATAAATGGTCTCAATTCACCAATCAAAAGAAACAGACTGGCAGAATGGATCAAGAAACAAGATCCAACAATATGCTATATACAAGAAACACATTTAACTCAAAAAGAAATTCATAAAGTAAAAGTCAAAAGATGAAAAAAATACTCCATGCAATAAGAACCCAGAAAAAAGCAGGGGTAGCTATGTCATTTGCAAACAACATTAATTTCAAACCAAGAATAATCAAAAGAATTAAAGGATGTCACTATATACTTGTTAGGGAAAAACTTCAACAAGGATAGCAATCATAAATATATATGCACCAACTATACAAGATAAATATTAATAGACATAAAAAAGCAAACAAACAATAACACAATTGTAATGGGGACCTTGATGCCCTTGTCACAAATAGATCAACCAGACAAAAATTCATCAAATAGATGGGCTGTTTGGATCGAAAGTCTGCACAGACCTGCATCTCGGCGAGACACTTTGGGACTGGTAGGCCCACTCTTCATCTGCAAGGAACTGCCTGGAGATCGGCATCTGGGCCGGGTCTGTTTGGGCCCGTAGCCCCGCCCTTCACCCCCAGGAAGTCTCCCAGAAAGCAGCATCTCGGCCTGTCTCTTTGGGACCCAAAAGTCTCGGACCCGTAGAGTGGCCTGGGCTGTTTGGATCGAAAGTCTGCGCAGACCTGCATCTTGGTGCAACTCTTTGGG
>PVJX010040272.1:0-15309 GCA_004027295.1 Dolichotis patagonum | reverse complement strand
TTTTATCTTCAGTTACTCTGTAGCATTTATTGAGCAGAGTTTAGTATTATGTATTATACAAAAAACTATGGGGAGAGGGAGAAGGTGGCTGGCTAGGCTTTAGGGTAAGGGTGACAGATAAGGTGACTGCTTCTGAATCAATGCTGAAAAGAGGTTACCCTGAGGCAGAGGTAAAAGATAGTTTGATATGGGAAAGCAAAAGAAAAGAGAATCCAACTGGACTAAAATCCGTGTTTAGAGGCTGTGTAAGTAGGAGAAGAGGAGAAAGAGGAAGAAGAAGAGGAGGAGGAGGAGGAAGAACAAGAATAAGGTGAAGTCACTTAAGCCTCTCATGTACCACAAGAATGCTGCTAGTTGAACATCCAGAGTCCTACCCGTGACTGCCCAAGGTTTCCATGGGAAAGGGGGCGACAACCAATAGCGGAGAGTTTCTGGAGAAAACGAAAAACCGCATCAGCTCCGTGACAGATGTACAGAGCAGAGTCAGAGCGACCTGGCTGAGTCAGAAAAGCATAAGCACCCTCCTGCAGTCTCTGTGGGCAGGCCTGAAACAAATAGACATTTGTGGACAGTGAGTGAAAACCTGGGTCGGGTCCCTAGCCAATGACAGAAATCACATGATTGAATATAGAAAAAAAAAATCCTTTCACAAAATTAACATACATTCACTAAAAAGACCCTGAAATACAATACGTGTAGAAGAACCTTATCTCAACCTGATGTTGGCAGCACAAATCTACTGCTAACATCAGATTAAATGGGAAAAAGTAGAAAAGTTTTCCTCTAAAATTAGGAATGAGACAAGGATGTCCACTGCTAGTGCTCCTGTTCAATACACTGGCAATACTCAAAACTTTAGCCAGAGCAATGAGGTGTAAGAAAGAATTAAAATGGATGCATAGAGGAAAGAACAAGTCAAATCATCATTATTTGCAGATGACATGATCATCTACATAGAAGACCCAAAATATTCTGCCAAAAGACTCCTAAAATTAATTACCACATTCAGCAATGTGTCAGGATACATAACCAACACAAAAATCAGTAATATTCTTGCACTCCAATGGTGACCCCACTGAAAAAGAAATGACAAAAATATAATTCACAATAGCTTCAAGAAATAGTAAATACTTAGGAATTAACCTATCCAAGAAAGCACAAGATCTCTGCAATAAAATCTACAGTAGTGTGTAAGAGGAGATCAAGAGGACATCAGAAAAATGGAAAAACAAGCCCTGTCCCTGAATTGTCAAAATAAATGTCAAAATCATTATTCTCCCAAAACTTATATAAAAATATAATGCAACTCTATTTATATACTAACAACTTTCTTCATAGATTTAGAGAAAACAATCCTAAAATTCATATGAAACAGAAAAGAATTTCATCAGCAAAAGCAATCCTGGAAAACAAGAGCAAAGCAGGATATACTGCAATACCGGATATCAAGTTACACAACAAAGTTACACTGACAAGAAACAACATGGTACTGGCCCAGAAACAGACATGCCGGCCAGTAGAACAGAGTGGAAGACACAGAAACAACTCTGTTTACGAAATGATACTGGGAAAATTAGCTACAAACGTGTGGAAGATTGGATCTCAACCAATGTCTCTCAGCATATACTAAACTAAAATCAAAATGTTTCAAAGATATAAATATTAAAACAGAAACGCTTAACCTACTAGCAAATAATGTAGGTAAAACTTAAAGCCATAGGATTAGGCAAGGATTTTCTGAACAGAGCCCAAATAGCAGAAGAAATAATACCACAAATTGATAAATAGGACTAGGTCAAATCATAAAGCTTCTGCACAGCAAAGGAAACAACTAAAAGAGATAAGAAACAACCTTGCCAGTTGTACCTTGGACAAAGGTTAATATCTAGAATGGGAAGAACTGAAAAACATAGACTCCTCCCAGAATAAAAAAATCCATTGAAAATGGGCAATTGAAACAAATAAATAATTACAAGGAGAAGAAGCATAAATGACCATAAATACAAGAAAAAATGTTCAACATCTCTGACTTTTAGAAAATGCCAAGTCAAAACAACACTGAAATTCCACCTTTTTCCAGAAACAATGGCTACTAGCAAGAACAAATGCTGGTGAGACTGCAGGGAAAAAGGACCCTTCTATACTGTTGGTGGGAATGTAAACTACTACAATCGCTACGAAATCAGAATGAAGACTCATCGCCCCCCTCATATAGAAATCCCATTCTGCCCCACTATTCTGCTTCTAAGTGTCTTCCTGAAAGAGTTAAAATCATCATGTGCCATAGATACATACGTATTTGGGCTTGTAACAGCACAACTCTCTTTAGTGAAATAATCACTATAAAGTAGACCCACAGTCTACTTTGATTACAGTGAAATATAATATAGTGAAATAATCAAAGTAGACTGTGGGTCCATCAACAGATGAATGGATAAAGAAAATATATCTATGCACAACTGAGTACTACTCTACCATAAGGAAGGATATATTTGAATTTTTTAAGAATACTGATGATCTTGAGACCATATTATTAGGGAAATAGAGCAGACATTCAAGTTTAAATATGATATGATTTCTCTACTGTGAGAAACCAAGAGTATAAGGAAATCATAATGCAAAATAAAAGAAAGACAATGGTAAGTAAGGAGATAGGTCTTTGGTAAATGGGAAAGAGATTAAGCAATGTTGGGAGTTGGAGGAGGAAGGGAGATGTAAAAAAATTCATGTCATGTACCTATACCCACTACGTACAACGAATGTGTGTAATATGTATCACAAACATGTACTTATAAAATAAGACTATAGGACATGTGGCAAAGAGAGGGTTGATTTCCCCATTGTTAGCTCATAGAGGCCAGAATATGGTAGATGCATAAATGATTTTAATGCAGCATAGAAATATGAAGTGTGGTTAGACAGGTGAAAGACTGTGACATCCTAGAAGCAGCAGAGGTTTCTCATGCTGGGAACTCAAGGAAGAAACAGTATATGAGGTGAGCTGGAGAAATAGCTAGGGTTTTGCAGTGCAGAAACGTGCAGCAGAACACTTTTTAAAAAGATAGCGTTGTGATAGATAATTTCTATCAGTTTCCAGTTGGATTATTCTTAGTATCTTGCTGCAGAATCAGGCCCTTTTCCTATTAGATACATGATTGTGGACAATGTCTCCTCTGATGTCTGTTTGGGGTCTGTGTGGGTGTACATTCCAGACTCTCATTATGGCCTTGAGCCGAGTGGACCACTACACACATGGTAGGCAGCCTCAGACCGTGGGAAGCCATCTGTCCTTCAGCTCCCTGGCTGAAGGCTCCCCTCCCTGCCATCTGCTTCTGACAGCTGCCTATCATCTGAGGAAAGACTTCTTGGTGGAGGCGTGTAACACGAGCATTACTTTGAAAAAAAAATGTGTAGCTAGATGTGCCAATGGAATTCAGGTTGTGAAGTTTTGTTTTAAATTGGTGTTTTGTGGTGGTTTCTTATTTGTTGATTTTGGAAAAGTCATTTTGCATCTGAGCTTTAGTTTTTCCATGTGGAAAATGGGAATATTAGCACTGGATTTAGCTCTGCCATTTATAGCACTTAAGAGACAGAATGAGTTTTAAGGAGTTTCCTTGAATTTGGCTTTTTACTGAGAATAGATGTATCTCATTCACTGGAAAAAATTGAGATGTGGAATGATTTCAGCAGTTAAGTAATAAATATTTTTCTATAATTTCATTTTTAAAAGCAGGGTACAAATTCATGAAGGGAAAAATCTTAGGACACAATATCTTGAGTAACTTTAATGTCTTATTTCTCAATGAACCTTCAGAGTCACGTCTCAGATCAGATCATTCTTTGATAATGCACTATAATTAGTTAAAGTAAACCACAGCAAAATAATTTACCTGAATCTGGGATTCCCTAAAGTTAATCTCATAGAAGACAAAGAAAAAAGAAGAAGAAGGAGGAGGAGGAGAAGAGGAAGAAGAAGATGAAGATGACAAAGAAGAAGATGAAGAAGAAGAAGAGGAGGAGGAGAAGGAGGAAGTGAAAGAGGAAGAAGAGGAAGGAGGAGGAGGAAGAGAAGAAGAAGGAAGAGGAAGAGGAGAAGGAGGAGGAGAAGGAAGAGATGGAGAGGGAGAGGGAGAGGGGAAAAGGAGGAGGAGAAGAAGGAAGGAGGAGGAGAAGGAAAAGGAGAAGGAGAAGGATGAGGAGGAGAAGGAGAGGGAGAGGGAGAGGGGAAAAGGAGAAAGAGAAGAGGGAAAAGAAGATCGGCTGTATGAATTGCTTGTCATTTTAGTGTGTAACTTCTCTATGAAGGGCCTGGTGAGCTCTTTGGCTCTATCTTACGTTTATTTAAATTCTTGGTTCCTCTGCTACATGGGGATGACGTGCCTGTAAACTAGAGCAACCTGCTTGGAGAGTAGTTTGGGAAACATCAAAACTGTCTTAAATATATTCACATGTTTTGACCCAGTAATTCCATGACTGAGAATTTATCTTAAGGCAATAATCAGAGATATGCTCAAAGATTTATGTCTGATGATGTCTATCACATCATTTTTAGAAAAGCTAACAATAAAAACTACCCAAATGTTAAATCAGAGGGGGGTGGTTATATAAGTTACGATACTTCTGTAGCCATAATACTGCCTGGTGATTAAAAATGATCTTAAGGAATTTTTAAGAGAGAAAATGCTTATGGTATTTTATAAAGTGAAAAAGAAAAAAGTCCATAAAGCAGACCCCAATTTATATATAGACATATTAAGTGTATGCCAAAGTATTAACAGTGATTATCTTTGGATAGCAGTAAACATGATTACCTTAGTTACTTCCCTGTAATTTTTCTTAATTTTTACATCTTACATATGTTACTAGTACCTTCAGGATAGTTGTCTCTTTCTTTTTATATCACATACAACAAAACTGACATTAAACACTTCTTGCATTTCCCTGGCTATTTCAAGGCATGTCTCTGATGCTTGCTTGGGGGTGATGGTTCAGTGTTTGATTGTTAGGCTCAGAAATTTCATTTCACTGTTTGTTCAGAAGGTACAATAGTCTAGTTCTCTTAGGAACAAGGGGGCTCTCCATAATGTAACTTGTAAAAGGCTAATTTCAATTAAAATAAAAAGAATATAGCTTTCCAGTGATTAAAATCCCATTTATTTTGTTAAAAATAATAAGCCATAAAGACAATCCTGAAAAACTTCAGAATGGTTATTGTCACTTTCTAAGGTCACAAGCTAATAGTGACAACATGATACTGGAAAATATACCCTGCTAACTTCTAAGCTGCTTTTACCTGTGCTCTGAGATTATGTCTCTAGGACACCCTCTTTCTGATATCAAGATGCTGGGAAATCTAACCAGCTAATTTCTGTTGATCAATTTAGTCTAACCAAAGACAGCTGGGCACCTTTTGCAGATGATACAGGATGGCTGTTATGGATTTCTGAGTGTTACCCTTCTGGCTCAGTGAAACATTTGTGGGACAGACTTAAATAGGTACTATGTATGTCAAATATATGTGCCCTATTCTACACTTGTGAGGCAGGAAATTAGAGTGTGGCAAACTGGCTGAGCAAGTGGTCATTCATTCTAGGACATAGGAAAAGAATTCCCATTGTAATGTATTATCATTAGTTCTTCCAAGAATTTAAGCAGGTCTTTTGGTAGGATACTCTAGAGCTGACCTCATCTGAGGAGTGGGAGATACAAAGGATGGACACCATTAAACTCTTGTCCATGGTGCTTACCTGTTCACAGTGTCCCACTCTCATCCTGCAGTTTCTTTTCCTATTTTTAATTGGCTCACAGTTGCTCACAGAGCCTTTTCTTACCTATAATAAATGTAAAATCTCATTATCTTTTGTGTTTGTTTTGTCCAATTTTTTTTTCATTCAGGGCAAGAAGAATCAAGAAAGCATCTCTAGAAGTCTCCAGCACTGTGGAACCTAGTAATGCTTGGAGCAAACTAGAGAAACACTGGTGAATTCTTCTTCTCTTTCCTTTATGTGAATAATTTTGATGTTACCAGAGACCTCCTGTGTAACACCACATGGCTGCAGTTTTCCATGATAATGACTGCCTTTTACATTTTATATCTGCTTATTCCTGACAACACTAGGGAAGTCCCACTGATTATCAGATGTGTAGTCTAGTGCTCTCCAGATGTTGGGAGGAAACTGTTTGTGGATCTTGTCCCTGTTATAGAATATTGCCTTTTTGTGTGGGACAGTTGGTTGCTGTAGTCAGTGTTTGCAAGGCAATAGATTTAATACAGGACACATAATGTATAGGATTATTTTATAATATTCACTCAAGAAGTCAAATGCAGAAGAGCATAAGAGATCTCTCCATGCGCTAGAGACCCACAGAATCCAGCTGAGGGCCTGGCTCCCACAGCAACATCCTGCACAAGTCTAGCTGAAGACCTAGAGTAGAGAGTCCTCCACAAGTCCAGCTGGTGGCCTAGAGCCTGTGACAGTGTCTCATGAACGTCTGTAGCAAGGATCTGATCTGGGAAGCCCAAAGGTCAGTGGTGGAGGCTAGAAAGACTCTGACAGTGAGGTGAAGGATCTATGCCAGCAGGCTGAGGGGTCTGCACTGGAGCTAGGAATCCACACTTAAGGTAAGGATCAGAGCTACCCCTAAAAGAGCTGCAGCCATTCTCAGTGACCACAAGGTCCCGAACTCTGACAGTAACAACTGAGTTCCTATCAGGAAAACCAGTGTGACAAGCTTCTGCAGGAGAATCAACAGCGCGCCATGTTCCTCTCCGTTCTGCTTTTATGCTGTTGGCCATGATCCTCAGGGGGGCCTTCCACACACAGAACCACACTGATTCAGTTCAGCTGGCCATTACAAGCTGACCATTAATTAATCCACCACATTGGACTTTATCTACCGTCTCCTAGACAGTTACCATAATTTTAATATGATGATCTAATTGTTACTAGTGCTTTCAGGAGGGCCTCTTAGAAGCTATCAACTAGGTCAGTATATCTGCTCGATGCTAACTGAAATCTCATGCTTAATTTTTTTCCACAGGAAACTATTTTCCATTGCTTTCAACCATTGGTAAGAAATTTAGTCTTTTAATTTAAGCAGTTATTTTTGCATTATATAGTTTCTGAATATGATAGTTTTAGGAATCTATCATTAATATAAGTGGCTTTTGTATGATTTTGTAGGCAAAATAGCAGGATGATATGAATATTGTGAAACAGAATAGTTAAGTAAATATCTTAGGAGTTTCTTCCATTATTTAAGCATTTATTCATGTGGCATGTGGATAATGCTGATCTGAGCGTAAGTGTGTATGAAGAATTTAGTATAGATAATATCAACACAACTGTAGTACATTTTCCTATTAGATTCCAAACACCACCTGAAGATAATTTGGAAGGTGTAGCAGCAGAAAATTAAACCCTGTAAATTCTGTCTGGCAAATTAAAAGACGTAATTGATTATATTAGCTTATTTAAGTGCTTCTAATTGCTAGAGATAGGATTTGTTTGGTATAGCTTTTCAACTTGCCAAACAAAGTTTACCCTGTCAACAAGCAAGCAACAAAACCTGCCAAATGGCTCTTTTAAAATTTTCAACTCTCAGGTGCTTAGTTTCATTTTATACTTTCTTTTTGGTACCAGACTTTCTTATATAGTCCACAGTAAGTGAGAGAAACAATCAGTTTGTTGCGTTGAGCTTACATGGGGTCCCCAGTGCCCACCTATTGTCCTGCACTGCAGCCAGCAGTTTCAAATCCATCTCCAGGCAGAGATTCCGTTGCTATTTGATTCACTGCTTGTGTTGCGTACACTTGTACTCAAGGCTGCTGAAGCTGGGCTTCTGGTCAACACTAAATGGTATACTTCTCTCTTCTGGTTGCTCTGGGATGTGGGGAAACTACTGTTTGTGAAACAGCACCTATGTACTATTGGCTTGAACAGTTTTAGTGCTGCGTTAGTCTGGCACTCTTTGGTAATACATTATTCTATAGTACAAGTGGGTGAGGCAATAGAAAATCACCCTAATGCATATTCCTGCTGACTCACATGAGCTTCTTAATCACAGATACAAAGTAACTGGAGCTATTAGGGGCAGGTTATCAAAGAATGCCCTGGATAACGGCTTCACTGAAATGGCATTTGTTTTCTGAATATGGAATTCTTCTGTCAGTGAATCAGTGCTTACCTATTGGGCTTATTTTATTCACACGACACCTTGCCAGATGCTCCAGGGAAAGCAAAGAGTGGATAAATTAAAATTTTAATCCACAAGTTTACAACAGGTCAGAAGAGAGTGTGTGCTTCCCTTTAAATAGCTACGCCCTAAGTCAGTTATTTGTCAATAAACATACCTGAGGCGTCTGTTCTGGGTTCCGCTCAGTTGTCAGTGTGGAGAAGCTGAGAGGCCAGCCTGGGTTTGCTCTCTGGTGTTTGCTCAGCATCTTTTCAAGACAACTCAGAACATAAGGTGATTGTACTTACTGGGTGAACAGATTTTAAGTTCAGCGAATGATGTCTGCATTCTTTTCTACCAGGGAAAGGAGACTCAGAATGGTCACTGGCATACTCTCTCCTGGCCATCCTGCTATGTTTGGAACCACCTCTTATGGGAAAACTGGAAAAGGACCAGACTGCCAGCACAACTTTGCATAGCACTCGACGAGCTCCTGTATTTGTATGCTGAACCTGGTACCACGTTTCCCCAATTCAGACAAAACTATGAATGTGCAAGGATTTTGAAAATCATAAATAATGGTAACAGTTGGCATTTATGAGCACTGCGTAACAAGTACTTGGCTAAGCATTTTGCATACACAATTTATTTTAATCCTTCTGACAATTTTATGAAGTCAAGTACTATTTTTAGTACCACTACTTGGCAGATGGGGGAAACAACTTTAAGAGGTTAAATTGCCTATCCAGAGTCACCTACTTAATGCATATCAGCAGAACAGGACTTCTTGGTTTTAGTGACAATGGAGCTCAAATTCTCTATCACTCATACTGTTACCTCTTATTAAGCATTTTAGTGAATAAAGGGGAGGTGACAGCCATTCACTTCTAGAAACATGCCGCCTTGTGCCACCTGTTGGGACTTTCTTCAGTCTCACTTTACCTTAGTTCAGAATGCAGTGGGTTTCACGTCCCTGCTTCAGCCATGGAAGATAGGTCTGTCCACGCTTGGAACAGCGTCCTGCCTTGAGACAGAGAGCACTTTATTGGACTGGGCCCAACCTCTGACTTTTGGTTATTTTGATGATTTGACATTTATGATTCCTTTTCAACTGTATTTGTGTCTTTGCTCTCTAGATCCATTTCTCTTGTTTAGTCCACTTACTGTTACTATAACAAAATATCTCAGACGGAGAAATGTAATAGGAAATAGATATTTATTTAGCTCATCAGTCCAGAGACTGGGAAGCACAGCAGTATGATGCCTGCTTCTGCATGGCACCCGGAGCGGGTCTTCTTTCTGCATCATAACATGGTGGAGGGTGTCACATGTAAGAGTGAGTAAGTATATCAGCTTAGGTCTCTCTTCCTCTTCTTAATATGCCACTAATGCCACTGTGGAGCCTTATCCACATGACTTCACCTAGTTCTAATTACCCACCAGGAGCCCTACTTCAAACATCATTAATATATGAAGTTGGAAACTAAGTTTCCAACACATAAATTTGGGGGCACACATTCAAACCATAGCATCCCTCAACAGTAGTATGTCACTGCGTTTCAATGCCCTCATAATGTGTAATCTTAAGAAGACTCAATCCAGCCATGTGACTAACTGGCAGAATGGCCTGGGATAAGTTAAATAAAAATTCTGAGTTTTAGCTTCTCCAAAACTAAAACAGTGTGGTAGTATGTATACATTTTGTAATGTACATACACTCTGATGCATACAGCTATAGGGAAGAGAGGTGTGCTTTGGCTCATAGTTTCAGAGGGTTCCGTCTATGGCAAGCTACCTCCAAAGCAGAAAGTGTACGGCTGAAGAGCCTGGCTCAAGAAAACTGTTCAATTCATGGTACCCAGGAAGAAGAGAGCGAGCAAAAGAACCAGAGGACACAGTAGCTTGTCAGTCCAATAAGTTAGACACTTCCATAAGATGGACCAAGGATGCAGTGCCAATCAAAACCAAAGGCTTGGAAGCTCCCTGGAAAGTGTTGAAAAGCTGAAGAAACTGGAGTCTGATGTCCACAGGTGACAGAAACCCCAAAGTCACACCTGCTTCAGCAGAATGCAAGCCCACTTTCTCCTTCCCCCTTTGATTGCATCTAAGCTGCAAACCTATTAGATGATGCAACCCAAAATTAGTACTCACGCTGGGTTTGCTGGTCTATGTGCCAATCATCTCTTGAAACATTCTCCAGAAACACCTAAATGCATACTTTAGTAATCTCCTAGATGTGTATTAATCTAGTCAAGTTGATATCACTAACCATCACAAGTTATAAAGGAACTTAGTAGTTTTAATAGATTGCCTTCTTTTTTTTAGTACCTAACAATGTCCTAGGGCAAGGGTCTTGGACAGTAGCCTTACACAATACTGAAAGGTAAGAAGTATGTGGCTGAGGCCTTGAGTTTTGATCATTTTGATCTGCTAGAGCTGCCTCTAAGGTCACCTGGAAGGTGATTGGTCCTGGCAGAGTGGAGCTGATGGGTTGGAACCAGAGAGTCCCCACATTGGCTACTCTTGGTTGCCATTGCAATGAGGACACCCAAGCAGCGCAGAGGCCATCACTGTCTTCATACTTGCACTCCTTCCTTTTGCCCCCTCGAAAATGACTTAGCTATGGCCTAAGGTTGCAAAAGCATTATCACTTGTCATGGTTCTTGGCTTTTGACCAACATGTTGATGTAACCTGTTACTCCTTTGCTTTAACTTTAGGCCAAGGCTCCCAGTGGCTCTGCTGTGTTTTCTTCTAGCTTTCCTGACCCAAGGAAAAACCTGCTAGGGTATAGATCCTGGTTCTCCTCTGATTAGCTCCTCTTTCTTGCAAGACTTTCCTCATGGCTTACATCTCTTGATTCCAGGCTCTGCCATCTGAGCCCTGTGTAGCAGTGTGGCTGCTGCTGCTGGTGACCTGAGCAAGACCACTGCCCAAAGCCACATGAGGAGAATCGTTCTCATCATGACTACTTTAATGTAATAAACCTTTGTGCGTCATCTAGAGCAAGGCTTCATTAATTAAGGCACCACTGACTCAGAATTCAAGGTGAATGTTTCACATGCCAAGCTGAAGTTTACATTTGTCCTATCTATGAAAAAAAGATTCATTAAGTAAATCAATAAAATAAGGGAGATTGCATTGAGCCTATTTAATATAAAAGAAAACAAAGTATTTTCCAGCACTGTGTAATACCATCAGCATATAAACCATGTGCTCATTACAAAGGACTTTTGTGTGCTCACTAAGGGATACTGAAGAACACCCATGTTTGACAGCTTTTTTTGGAATGATCATTTCAAGTAAAGGTATTTAACTGAAGATAATGAAGCTGCTTTTAAAAACAGTCTGCAGTTTCACATTTTTCTATAAATGACCAAGTCAATAAGGCATCAGTCAAGGGAGGAACAGACCAGGGAGTCAGCTTTGAGTTTTTTTCTTGGCTCCCGCTGTGAACTTAGGTAAGGCATTTCCTTGTTGTGAGCCCAGATTTCTTCTTTTCAATAAAGCTTTGAGAGGCTGGAATGAAATAATGTGTATCAGATGCATCTCTCTGTCCTAGACATAGAATAATAAGAAAAAAAGCACCTATTTTGTCTTATTTGACCCAAAAGCAGAATCTGAAAAAATTGTTATTGTTCTCATTTTGTACATAAGAAAACATGGACTCAGAAATATGGAATAACTTCTCCAGGTAGAAAGTAGAAGAACCTAAGTATATAGGCTGGCCTGGTTCCGTCTACCCCTTCGTCTTGGCTGTGTTGTCTGGTGACTGGAGGTGGGATGACCTCTGCCTGTGCATTCTGTGGGGTCAGTGATGCTGTTCATTAGCTAAACTTGACTTGGTGTGTTAGAAACCTGTTATGGTGTATGGCTGTGTGTCGCCAAGTTAGCATGGTCCAAAGGATGGAACCCTTTCTCTGTTGTAGTTATTTTTAACTTCTGGAGAAAGATTAACTTGGCAGTGAGCGGAAGGAAAAAAATAAGGAACCTGACACGGGGCTTCTGAGAGATGGAGAGAATGGCTAGGATCTCTGAGAAAGGAAGGAAGAAAATACCAGCTCTGTGGCCCTGAAGACACCAGGCCAACATCAGTCACATGCGAGTTGTGCAGAGGAGACCAAGAGCTGCTACTTTTAACGCTGAAAGCAGAACTTCCTAAATGATGGAAATCTATTGTTGACAAGAGGAAAGAAATATGGATTAAACCTATAATTGTATTTAGAGCATCAGGGGATGAATTAGCCTAATTGGAATATTCGTCTCTGTTACAGAGAGTAATCACTACAGGCTGCCTCTGTTTTCATTAGAAATTTAATTAAGTTTATCAATGCTTGGCTTTTCCAACCTTCATTTTCCAGACTCTCCCTGGACAGCTCTATTGTACAAGTGAAGTTTTCTTTTGTTCTATTTTATTTTTCAGGAAGGAGGTGAGACTGAGATAGGACCCAGCAGAGCTAATGTGGTGTTGAGAAGGAGAGTTGGAGAGGCAGGTGGGTGATCTTCTATGGGTCTCGTCCTTCTAGCAAGTTCCACAGCTTCCAGCTCCCAAGCTGGCTTACAGACATTGTGGATGAGGTGTCCAGGTGTGGCTGTCACTGTTGCATGGGGTGTTAGTGGGGAGCACACAGTCTAAATCAGGGCACTAGGCATTTTCTACGTCTACTTGGGAGACTGCTAAAGCATTTCTTTAGATGCCTCCAGCAAAAACACAAAGATGGCACTCAGTGATTCTGCAGTTTACGCTTTGATGGGCAACTTTCTAGGAAAATGGCTTCAAGTAACCAGATGTTACCTGTGGTCAACATTTATAGGAGCGACAGTGCATAGCAAAAATGTTTATGAGGGAGAAGACCTTTTTGTTCAGCAGAGCGTGGTCTTCCCCACCTCACCCCACTGCTTTTTCTCTATTTTTCCTCCTCCTCCTCCTCCTCTCTTTACCTTTCCCTCACTTTTATCTTATCCTCCTTCCCCTCCTTTTTTTGGGTAATGTGTTTAGGTCTATAATGAATATATTCTCTTTTACTGATTTTCCTTCTTACCACTCTGGTCCCAACCACTTCCAGTATTTTATTTAAAACATTTTATAAACTTACAGATGATTAGTTTTTTAAAAAAATGTTTCATATTCTATTTTCATATTTTATTTTTACATATTTTTAATATTCTATTTTTTCCATACGTATACACATATGTGGAAGTATGTATGACATGCTTTTGCTGATCTGTTTGTTAAAAATCCATTGGAACCATTGTACTGTACTCATAAACATCTTAGCAGGTGGGAGACTTGTTTTGACTCCAGTTTCATCATAAATGATCTCAACAGGAAGACTTAGAATGGGGTCCTTCTGGAATGCAGGGAGGAAGAAGTAATATGGGCAATTAATTGCTGCTGATGATTTAAACCAAACTGGCTTAACAACTTTCTCCTTCATAACAAGACAAAAGAAGTCTTTTCTACCATCCAATGAACAGGTCTCAAGGTTTTTCAACATTTTTATTTCTTTTCATGAAGAAATTCATTTTTCAAAGATAACTGGTCCAACTTTACCCTCTTCTTCTTGTTCCACCCCCAGCTATGAAAAGCACTGTCCTCTACATTAAGGTTGTAAGCACCACTCTCAGCTGTATTTGAAGGGCAATGCAACATTGGTTAAGCCATTTAATTTGTGTGGTCTTTAGCTTCCCCACTGAAAAAATGGGGCTGGGAGGGATAAGGATCTTTTGGGACCTTAAAAAACTCAGCTTTAGTTGAAATTTACATGCAATAAGATGAACCAGTTTTAAGTATTGAATTCAATGAATTTTACAAATGTGTACATCCATGTAACTACTCCCAAATCAATTCAGAGCACTCCCATTACCTCCAGAATGTTCCCCGGGCCCTTTGCATCTAATCCCGTGACATTAATCTTGACCCTAAGCAATCTGATTTGCTTTCTATCACTATAAACCAGTTTAGAACATCTAAGAACTTCATACTATGTGTAATTTTTGTTCAGTTTTTGCTCAGCATAGTGTTTTTTGATGTGGTGTGGAGTAGTTTTGTGATGCTATCTCCATTCTTCTTTTGCTTTTCCTTTAAACACTGTACGTTCATCCTGTGTAGGCACTTGAGGTACCTGTATAGTGACTTGGCACTGTTTGTACTTTGGGAGTTTGGATAAGGACTAATATTAGACACATTTTCATTGCTTGGACAAAATATCTCCAACACCTGTAATTTAAAAAGAGGAGAGGCTTATTGTAGTTGATAATTTTAGTCCATAGTCGCCAGGCTCTAAGAGAAAGGGTCTGGGTGGAGATCTGCTCATGGTGGCGGAGAAGCAGAGGGAGAAAGAGGAGCCGGGAGAGAGGCAGAGCCACCCAGGTCTTGCCTCCAGTGCCCAGATCTCTTCGGAAAGGATCTACTCCTAACAGTGCTCTCAGGGGCAGAACTCTTTGGTGGGTGAACGGCTGGTGAGCACAGTGCCTCTCTGCTCCATTCACTTCTAAATGTCCGCCTCTGAGAGCCTGTCACATTCTAGACCTGACCCCTAACAGGCTAAGGCGTGGTGTCCACTCCAGGACTGCTTTAACCGACCCTGAGGCCCGAATATGATGCTTACTGTTTTGGGACTTCAGGGTCCCCTCATGGAGTTTCAGCCTGTACCCGCATCCTAGGATCACTGGGGTCTAACGAGGACCCCAGGCATCTTTCTGGGTCTCCCTCTTCGTCGCTATCTGCCCTAAAGATTTCAGCCCTCGGCCTCCATGCACCCCATGTTCTCGGCAGCATCACCTTACTTTGCCCTGTTGGTGTTCTCTTTCCGGAGGTAGGCTGGAAGGTGGATTTGACAGAAAGCGGGGACAATAGCCGGACTTACTTTTTTTTTATTTTAAAGAGAAATAAAAATTTTGAAACAAGATAGTAAGAGGGTAACAATGGTTAACATATATAATTATCTTTAAATTAGTTACTCTGAGTATAAAATTATCAGCATTTAATTGTACAAATAATATTAGCACAAACCTTTCTTTTCAATAAACTGTTAGTAGTATAACTATCTTAACTCTTTCCTTAACTGTTTTACCTTAACTATCTTTTATACATACACATATATGCTTTTCCTTTTCATCTTTTCTCCATTCTC
>PVJX010040271.1:0-15295 GCA_004027295.1 Dolichotis patagonum | reverse complement strand
AGAGGGCAGTACAGAGCAGATCAGAACAGGACAACATAGCAACACAGTACTTTACATTAAGACAACCGGACATTAACAGTAGCTATCACAATATCTCTTTCTCTGCTATAGTTGAGCATAGTTTCAAATACAATAATATCAAACATAACAAAATAGTATAAAGCCATTCAAGAGTGAAAGAATTACAGGGCTTTCTGAACCGAATAATAGAAAATAATCAATGGGTACTATAATATCTCATTTTTGATAGAAAAATTTTGTTTAAACTATCACACATATTCAAATCCCAATAAGACACAATGTGATAGATCGAACCAATGGTAGTAGAAGAATAGAAGCATGGTACGACTTCTAAGAATGATGATATTAAATCAGCAATAGCTGTCATAATGTTTTGTTTTCTTCAAAACAGCTGTTCATAGCATCATGCATGATATAGTCAAACAAAACAGAATTAAACCATTCCAACTGATGAATGAAAACATTGAAAGTCTTCAAAGCTATGAGATGGGGACTCATGCTTACCATAAAATCTTATATACTCTTATCAATTCTCATACTAGGGAGACTATACGGTATTTACACATGTGAGTTTGGTTTATTTCACTTAAGAGAATGGTCTCAATCATGTCTATTTATTTATAAATATCTCAATGTGATCATTCTTTATAGCTAAGTAGTACTCCATTGTACAAAAATGCCACAACTTTTTTATCCATTCCTCAGTTGATGGGCACTTAGGTTGTTTCCAATATCTGGCTATTACAAATTGTGCTGCTATAAACATGGATGCACATATATCACTGTGGTATGATGTTTTCAGATCTTCTGGGAATATGCCCAGAAGTGGAATAGCTGGGTCAAATGGGACTTCCAGACCCAGCTTTTTGAGGAATCTCAAGACTGACCTCTCAGACTGACTTCCACAGTGCCTCTGCCTCCTGAGTTCTGGGACTACAGGCATGCACTGCCACACCCAGTGTAAAACACATTTTTAACAATAGATTTCTTTTAAAAAATAAGTCTACAAAATAGTATTTAAAAAACCAAAATTTCAAAACAAATATAAATGAAATTAGCCTCATTGATGTGACCGCAGCTGTTTTGGAGACTTGATGTCCCCCCTCCCTCGGTCATCTTCCCCCATTTATAAACTCATACAATAGATGCTGTGCTGGAGTAATTTAAATGCTACTAGACAGGATAATTTAAACCCTGTTCTAGTTTCATTAAAATCTATAATTTGTTGCATTTCCTGGTAAGGACTGTTAGCCTCACTAATTTGTCATAAGTCTCTTGTGCAAGCGAAGCACTACATTTGACAAACGTATTTACCACGACATGCCGTGTTATGACATTTTGGTCAATGACAAACTATTTATGTGACAGTGGCCTTACAGGATTACAATGCAGCAGAAAGAATTCCTGTAACCTGCTGATTCCATAGCCCTCATCTCATTAAAACACAACTCATCTCTTAGGTGTTTACATGAGGCTGGTGTAAACACAGCCACTGTGCAGCCTCTTGTATAAAAGTAAGGCACATATAGCTATGTACAGCCCATAATACCTGATAATTATAATGAATAAACTATGTTACACATTTATCATTATTTTAGAGTATACTTTTCTACTTATTAACAGAAGGAAAAAAGTATCCTAAGATACGCTGTCATCATCCTCCAAAACTCACATTTACTGAATATCTTGGTAGCTTCATTTTCTCTTACATTTGAATTAATCGCAGTTGTGTTCAACTGTGGTCTCTAGCCAGGGGTGAGTCTGTTAGTACAGATGGTAACGTAACAGGAGAATGTTTGGAAAGTCTAGAGGAGCTCATAGTGGAGGACAATTGCTCACCAAAGGGCATCTATGGTAGAAACAAAAGCTTCTTCCTATTCTGGGAATGGATGTGGAAAAGAACTTTCATTCCTATGGAAATGAATACTGTAAACACCAAGTTTCAAGGCTTTTAAGGTCAGGAAAAGTCTTGACTGGTCCAGGCTCGATATTGAACTATGAGGGCACAGTGAGAACTCTGACCCTTCGAGTATGTCAAGAAGCGCATACTCCCAGCCCCCTACTGGAGCTGTAAGAAGAGAAGGACGACCCAGCTCCTCTTCCAAGATGTCCTCATGGAATCCTTTCACAGTTAACTACAGAAGTAATGCTTGGAGAAGAATAAGTTTAAAGATGTGCTTACTGTTGATAATGTTCCTGTACATTCTCTTTTAATTGGTAATCTTCATTCCTACACCAAAGCGGTGTTTTTCCCTCCAAATATCAACTCTTTACTACTGATCAAGGAGCCATAGCGGTTTTTAAAGATGTCTCAGAAAAACAGTACCCTGGCTATTGTTGTAACTGAAGAACACACTTACCAACACTGTTGATATTGTGGGAAGTTTCCAACTTCTATATGTGCTTGGGGTGATGTCACCAAGGAGTATATGAGTGGCATGTGGAAGAAGACATTCCAAAAGTTAACTGTGACTTGACAGTACTTGCTGAAAATGAGAAGGTTCCAAAAGTCAACAAGACTGTGCTGGAAAAGGCAAACAACTTTAATCTAACAATGGATAAGAATGACACTTAAAACCTCCTGGAATTGTTTCCCATGAAATTGAATGATAAGAAGTTATTTGAACTTGAATAGGAGTGCATGGCTGGGCAAGAGAAAGGAGAACAGGTAACAGCTGGGGAAGAAAACTAAGAACCTACAAGAAAATTCAATGTAAGCATTTAGCAGAAGCTGTTATAGACCTCAGTAAGCTCCAAAATCAGGTTACAAACTTGGAACTCAATACTACAGGTTTTTAATTAAGAAAAGGAAATGCTCTTGTGATATTTTCTGCATACAAGAAAATCTATGATGAAAAAAGAAACAAAATAAGCAAACCCACTATGGATATATTACTGAGAACAAAAAAAAAAAAAAAAGAATACCTGCGCAGGAATAGTCACCATGCACATCATTTGCGAGGGATTCAAAAGAAAGCACTGTTGTCATAGGAGCTGACAACTCCATGCATGTTCCTGCCCCTGGAAACCTTCCAGTGAGAAAAGGTGAGGAAGGAGAGGAAGACAGTGGCATGGTGATCTTGAACCGTTGTAAGTCAGAGTCAGTATTTATGTTTGTTTCTTAGTGTTAAAAACGTTTTCAAAAAGTAAAAATTGAAAACATAAATTAATAGTCTTTAGGAGAAAAAAGTTCATAGAATAAATATAAAGACAATATTTTCAGCAGCTGTGCAATATATTTGTTTTTATCATGTGACTGTAAGTCAAAAAGTTTAAAAAATTAACGTCTATAAAGTAAAATTTTACTTTCAGCTAAGGTTAATTTATTATAAAAAGATCTTTTACAAATTTAGTGCAACATAAGTGCACGGTATTTATAAAGCTTGTGCTAATGGTTTAGGCCTTCTTTTTCCCACTGTCATGCAGCGCAGTTTCCCATCTTACAATGGTAGGTGTCCTGTGAAGGTATGCCATGTTTTTAATGCTTTAAACCACATTTCTTATTGTATGTGGTGGATTGACAACTGGTGGACAACTTTAAAACCCAGCTAAACTAAATCAGCTTGGTGCAGGGTGTGGATGGCCCACCTGAGGACTGTTGCAAAAAATGGTAAAGAACTGGAGAGGAAGCAATGTTGTTGCTTCTCCTGTTGCCATTGGTTCTCCTGGAGAAACTTGTAGAGCTTCTTTCCTGATATGAACTTGGCTGTTCTCATCATGAGGAACTCAGTATCTTCTTGCTGCTGAGACTGGCAGTGGTTCACTTTGGAGGAGTTTTGGTCCTTATTTTGAGCATTGCTTCTTGGCTCTGGAGGGGACGATTACACGGTTCAATCTCCTGGAGAAGCTTGTCCTGTTGGCTTCCTGATATGAACTTGGCTGTTCTCATCATAGGAGGAGCTCCAGACCTCATTGTTGCTGAGGATGGCTGTGGTACTTTTTGGAGGAGTTCTGGCGCTTACATTGGGTTTAACTTTCTGGCTCCAGTGCAGATCCCTCAGCCTGCTGGCACAGATCCTTCATCCCATTGGTGAAGAATTTCTAGCTTCCACGGCTGACCTTTGGACCTTCCCAGAACAGATTCATAAAACTTGCAGAAGATATTGTCATGGGCTCTAGGTCTTCAGCTGCAGTCGTGCATGATATTGCCATGGGGTTCAGACTCTCAGCTGGATTCTTTGGGGCTTTAGTGTGTGGACAGATTTCCAGCACTTTCTTGTGTGCTTGACTCTTTGAGTGGCCATTAGAAGTCAATAAATTGTGTTCTATATTAAGTTGCAAATGCTGACTGCAACACTGTACCTTCCCTGTGTTTAAATACAGAAAAACTATCGTGTTAAACTGCCTACAGTATTCAGCAGTGTAACATTCTGCATAGGTTCAGAGTCTGGGAGCCATAAACTGCATGACACTGCCTCGCTGTGTAGCATTCAGACTATATCATTTAGGTTTGTGTCAGTACCCTCTTAGATGCTTCACACAACAACAATACTACTTAACGATGCATATCTCAGAATGTATCTCCAACACTAAGAGATGAATGACAGAATTAGGAAGTCATTTCCCAAATGCATTTTTGCTTTCATCTAAAAATGAATAAGAAATATACTAAACAAAAAAATATGCTTATTCTTACAGGAATAAAATTTAGATCAAAATAGGGAACAAAATTGATCTTGGTATAAGTAAGGAAAGGGAAAATGCTTTCCCTAAAGCCCATCTGCCTAGTACTACTGGAATGGTAATAAATCCATCCAATTCAGTCCTAACATGAAATTTGGCCTTGTGAAAGAGAGCATGTATTCAGTTCACGGTTCTGCCTCTGCACATTCTCCCAATCAAAGCAGATTTCAGGCCCCCAAATGACTTTCACATCACTGATTCTACTGCCAGCTGTTACAATAGAACTTAAGTTTTTGGCTGAGGAAGAGGTTATTGCTTGCTCAAATATTCATTCATTGGCACATCTTTTTAACAGGTGCTATCCAGAAAGACAGACCAGGATTATGAGGCATTACAGGTGCTGGAAAAAAGATCACTAAAATACAATTCACTTTTTTCATTAGAGTAGACCTGCCTCTTGACATCTATGACTTTTGGGATATAGTTAAATCAATCTATTCTTCAATCTTTGGTTGCTTTAGCAGTTGATCTTCAGAGACTGCCAGGTTTCAGTTTCCATATAAAAAAAATGGCTGAAATAGAGCATGGATGCTATCCTTAGGACATGTATGCTGATACCATTTGTTCTACCATTGCTAATACCAAAGAAAATTAAAAATTAGAAACCACTTAAAAAGAATTGGTAGACTTTTTTTTTTCTAAATAAAATAGCAAAGGAACTCATAACAAGAGTGCCAGAACTAATACCTTAGATGAATCAAGTACTTTTTCATGACCTGAGAAAAAATTTGAAAGCCACTAGACTACATTGAGGAGGAACAAAGCTGAGAACTTTTTTTCATTTTTTAATGCAAATATTGGCTTTGTAGATCTGTTTGAAGTTTTAAGTCTTCATAGGTGAAAGTCACTTTGCATTTAGTGATTCACTCCAGAGGGAGCCAAAGGAAGTTTCACAAAAGACAGGTGGTATATTCAGAAAACTTGGCTATTTTAAAGTATCTGAATAAAATCATTATTTTTATATATGAATGCAATCATTCATATTGGTAATAAAAGCTAGACTTTGTAGTAAAAAAATTTCACCTTTAAACAAAATTTTAACATGATTGGAAGCATGTCATATGTTGAATAAAAAGATAACTTACTTATCACTTAAGAGTTTTTTCCTAAAAATTCCTAAATTCTAATAAACAAAAACATTTAATTGGTGAAAAAAATCAACAAGTCATTAACCATTCTAATGTTTTAAAGACATCAATACATTTTCATTTTCTTCACTATAAAAAAATTTATGCCAGTTATGCCATTTATGCAAACATACTAGTGATTTGCTATGGCTTGTGTTTAGATACCCCTACTCCCTAAAGCCTCATGTGGCCATAGGTTAATGGTGCTAGGATTAAGGACGTGAGTGCTATTCATTCCCAGGGCAGATAGCCTGAGTACAATATAAGGGACAGAAAGAGGTTTGCTACTAGTTACAGGTCTTATAGTTTGTTATTTGCTTGTTTTTGCTGTCTTCGGCCTGCCATGAACTGTTTCTCCTCTGCCATTCCCTTCTGATGTCCACCCTGCCCTGCAGCCAGCTGATTATGGACTAAAACCCTACAAACTGTGAGCTGAAATAAACCTTTCCACCTTTCACTTTGAGTGTTGGGTATTTTACCTCAGCAATGAGAATTACTAAGACAGGTTAGAGCCCATTTCTGATTTATTTATGGTTTTGGTACTGGTGATGACCCTAAGGTGTTTGCATAGAACCACTTTTTAAGCCTTTTTAAGTTTTTTGTTCGTTTGTTTATTTTTAATTATAAGACAGGGTCTCCTTGTCATTATAACTTGGTTTGAACTTGTGACCCTCCAGCTTCAGCCACCCCCAGTGCTGGGGTTGCAAATGTGCAGCACTGTCTGAAAGAGGGTGTGCTGCTGCCCGTGGTGCCTGCTGTTGGCTGGACGTTGTGCTGAGGGCTCCAGGAAGCTCTTGTTGGAATCCAGGAACACACTGCTTTGGGATCTGGGTGGTAATGGAAAATGAGATGATCCACAGCGCTACTTGTTACAAGAAGAATCTGGAGGTGGACTGTGGTGGGCGACTGCAGTTCCACAAAGATAAGAGACCACATCAACCTGGCAGCAGCTGATAAGAAGAATCGGAATAACCCCAATTTGTCAAAGGTTCTCTCACATGGATAGCTTTTAAAGTTTCGAAAAGGAAAGTGTTGCCACTTCCTTCTTATAATTAAACTCTCCGGGTACTGTCAAGTTACACAGTGCAGTAGCAAAGGTTTTTTTTTTTTTTTGCTTCCAGGGATCGAACTCACAACCTCATGCTTACCAGGCAGGCGCTTAAGCCACTGAGCTAGATCCCCCACCAAGTAGCAAAGGTTTTAATTGCTATTTTCTGCATTTTATATGTGTCATAGTATTTTTATTATTTGTGCATTTTGTTTTAAATTTTTTATCTGCTGGACATTTTGTTTTCAGCACTAATCAACTTAATTTTTTTCTGAAAACTATGGTTTTTTAAAACTTCCTGACCATTTTCACTGTGTTGACATGTTCTGAGATCTCAGGAAAAAGACCAGGTTGTGCTGTCCTGGCTTTTGTTTTTTGTTCCTCATCTTGGTTAAAAAAACAAAAACAAACCAAAAAAAAAAAAAAAAAAAGAAGCCCCTGCTATCATTTCTGCCAAACACCTGTGAACAATTCATCAAACTGCAGCTTTTAATCCTCATATATTTACAAAAGTGAAAATGTATAAGCACATGGATTTTTTTTCTTTTCTGTTTTAAGTCAAGTGAAGCAGACTATAATATTCTTTATTGAACAATTTGGTAAAATTGTCCTAGTGTCACTGAGATGTCTTTTTGAACATTAAGTACTAGCAATTAAAAGAAAATCACCTGGGTAAATTTATAGAAGATAATCTTGTCTAAAGTAAGTGGAAGTTTTTACCAACTGTGTTTTGTTTTAGGTTTTAGTATAAATGTAAAAAACTAGTATTTATTTTATACGAAACATTTTCAGGGATTAGAATGAAATCATTATTTTGAAAAATTAAACAGAACTTGATATAGTTTTAGACATCTTTTGTTTTATTCTGAATGTACTGATCTTCTGAATGTATTGATCTGCCAGAAAACACATGGCAAAGATTATTGTAAAGATTTAAATTGGTCAATGAGGTGATACCACTGTCACGTAAATTCAAGAAAATGATAGGAGTCAAAAAGAATTCAACAACTGGATATTAATTTTAGTTTCAATATTTGTTGGTCAATCTGTAATGGTTCAAAAGGAAAAAATTCATTTCTCATGATTCGGGTGGTACAGGAGTCCAAGGAGAAGGTGTTGGCTGATTCAGCTCCTTGTAAGATTTCTCTTCCTGATTACAGACAGCCACCAGCTAATTGTGTCTTCATATAATACATGAAGGGGGCCTTGGACTCTCTCTTGTTATAGGGACATTAATCCCATTATACTCCTGCTCCCCCACCACTTACCTACCTGTGACCACTTCTCAGAGGCCCCATCTCCAAATTGCACTGAGGTTCTGGCTTCAGCATATGAATTTGGGGAATGGTAAATATTTAGTTCTCATTAGGAGGCAACTCTAGGGACAACAGAGAATAGCGACAGTGCTTGAAGTCTTTACCTTTTCTGTGACTAAAAAGCATTTCACTACTGCCGTGTGACCTCAAAACTAAACACTCTACCTAGCATTATCAATGAGTTGGTTTTCTCTTAGTTTTTCAAAGACATTACTCAAAATTATGCTAAATAACTGCTACTGCTTCTTAAACTAGGTATGCAGCTAGCTCTGTTCTCTCATCACTACCATATCTTCCCCCTCCAAAAGCCTTAAAACCTATATTGGAAAAGTACAGAAAATGAAATGCACTACTTTCATTGTAAATCTGTAACATCAGTTTACAGATTATTAATTAGAAAAAGCAATGAAAATACACATGAATCAAACAACACTAGTTACCCTCAATAACATGTACTGTTTTATGTATCAGTTAAAAAATAAATTTTTTTATTTGCAATTCTGGGGATTGAACTGAGGGCTTTGTGCATGCTACTGAACTATAACCCCCTAGCCACATAAATTTAATTTTAAAAAAAGGAGAACACTGACAGGTCAAAGGAATAGTATTTATTTAGGAGAATAAAATTAAATACATGTACACTGATTCAGGGCCTCTCTGGGTTTATTTGTATTTTATGCTTTTCATACAGTTTGCAGAGGTCATCCATTGGCTGGGCAGAAATCCTAAACTGCAACCCTATTTTGATTGGTTAGTTAATTAGAGAACTCACATATGAGCAATATGGAAGGAAGACAGGTGAGAAGAGCCTGATTCATTTTTCTTTTACAGCGGGAGTGTGTAAGGGAGGCTTAGGCAGAAGCTGTCTGAATTTCTTTTCCCATTGCTCCACCTTATAACCTAATGGCTGAGGGCAGTTTGCTTCCATGACCTCCTGGCTATCAAAGTGTCATTTTTCCCTCTAAGGAGGGCAGCCCGGAAGCATGGTGCCCTCCCCAACTCCAACCACATCTGTAAATACTGTCAATTTTTTTTGAAGAAAGGAGAGGGAACCCTCCCAAGATCAAGAAGAGCGAGATTACAATACTAATAGTCATCACAACCCTTCTAGAAGGTTCCCTTGAGTCATCCCTGCCCCTCACAGACAGACCTGCAGCTGCCGTACAAGCAGCACCCACAGCCACTGTAGTTTTTCAGGGCTCCTCCTTGTGAGCCCTCCCCCACGCCACCCACCCTCACACTGCAGCACATGTCCTGTGAAAATGGAAGCTCCTTCGGTGTTCCTGTAAACCCGCTCCTGATTTATTTCTTAGGGAGTGTGAGCTTCAGAGGTCTACCAAATCTATTTGGAATTGTTCACCTGAGAAGTGTGGACAATTCCACACTACTCCTTTCCAAAGGCCTTTCCAAAGACTAACACTGAGAACTCTTTAACAGGTGAGAACTCCAGAGACCAGCAGTCAATGAAAACAAGCAGTAATGAGCAGCACCCTAAAGTCTACCTCTGGGGTCCACTGCAAGCTGGCATTGGCGGTGATGGCTCAGTGTAGCAGAATAGCAGTGTCCAGCAGCTGGCTGTGTCAACCATTGGCTTCCAACACTACCTCATGCCATCTGGTGACATCAAGAATGCTGGCAGATCTCCAGTTTGCTGATTCATGATTTCCATTTGAATCCAGGAAAAGGAACCTCAGCTGATTGGAAACAAAGGCAGGTGAATGCCGGCTCTGTTGTTTATCAGAATCTGTTGTAATATTCTGTGCTTTGAGCTTAACATGTTCCATGTTCCAGTGCAATTTACTCACAATTTCCTAACTCCCCTTTGAAAAGCAGTAATCTGAGTTATTTGACTTTCTTTCACAACCTTAAAGTTTCAGTGTTACATGGTACAAGTTATTTTTAAAAGTTTTCAATCAAAATGCATGCGTAAAAATCTACCACTGTGTCCAAGGAATCTGTATTTTCTTCCATCACATTTTACATGTTTGAAAGAAATCTTTGTGTGAGCAAGAGTATACATAATGACACTTTCCACTTCTCTCATCACCAATCATCTTCTGAGAGTCACCCTCCAAACTCAAGTCTCAACGAAATATAGAATATTTTCTAATGTGTCACATAAACAATCATTTATCTTCTTTGCCACACGCAGGACATATGTTCCATCAAACAAGACTCAAATAAATCTTTCCAAATAGTTTAAATAGCATATGTGTCTGTCTTCTGTAATTGAAGAATACACTTCACTCCAAATCTTTAGAAAGAAGCCCAAAAAAGAAAATTTGCAAATGTACTTCCTCTACATAATTATCTGAGGATAACTCATCCCTAATCAGTTATTTTAAAACCTGTGACTTTTCCTCACTGTAGTACCTCTGCAGATGAGTTGCACTACCTTCCAACTTTGTTCTATTTACATATTGTTCTTTATATGCACCTTCTGAAGTAGATTAGATTGGAAAGCAAACTTTTTCAGTTCTTGCCTAAATTTTCATTTCTTTGAAAGACTTTTTCTTTCCATTAATGTTTCCCTGTATCCATTTGATCAGGCTCCATGTTATAATTGTTTGATCTGCTCTATGGTTTGAGTATGGTTTCAGTGTCTGCAGGCCCTCTGACCAGGTCTCATTCTGTTTCTATCCTCAGAGGTCATGCTGAGTCTTCCTCATCTGTGCCTTGAGTTTCTTCAATATGAGGTTTTAGCTAATCCTGCATTCAGTGTCTTAAAGCTACAATGAACCATAGCCCAAAAATGAAAAATTAAGCATATAAAATTGTCTTCTGAGAATTAAAAGAGGCAGACCCAAAGTAAAAGTAGAAATTTACCAACTTAACTAAAAATGACCAAGTAACTGGCTTAAATTGCAAATTGACTGTGACCACAGCTTTGAGGATATTAACAAGCCTTAGGAACAGAATGTGCCAGGGAAGAATGTGCGAAAAAGCAGAGTTACAGGATGCATATAGATTCATAGTCTTCTGTGAAGAAATAAATGTTCCTATTAAAATGCTTAAACAAGTTTCTACAGATGTATATGACAGAGTAAAAATTGGGTGGACTTGTATTCATCCATACTCAATTTCAGCCTTAGAAATTACCTTTACTTGGATATTATTTTATTTTTATAACTGCAATACCCTATCATTACTCATTTGCTTTCTTTCTAAACATGGATCTACAAAAAAGAAGTCATAGGATGGGTTACTTGAGGCATTTCTCTTCCAGTAAAATCATAATAAACTTTGATGGTCTGACAGTTTCTTTCAGTGCGAAGTCCAAACAGTGCTGTCTGACCATCATCCTCCTAATACCCTTTCTTGCATAACAATCAGATTTTTTAAAACTACTATATTATGACTACATAGTGATGCTACAACAATTATCTATTATAATGGTTCATGGCCAGCATGAACCACACAAACAAGTAGCAAATAATTCATATTTCAAGCCAAACTTTCACACTAAGGCTTTATTTCAAGTACAGTACTCTCTGCCAGATTAATGGAATTGCTTGTTATCAATGATACTGTTATAGTTTATATAAATAAAGACCCCCAAAACTCTTATACTCTCAGAGGTAGAGTTTGGACAGTAATGAGATTATAGGGGATCCTGACTTGACTTTGCCTTATGTAAGATCTGAGAACTGGCCAAAGGCTACCCACTGGGGGATAACATGGAATGGCATCTCTCTCCCCCTGGCTCCTCCCGCCTCTCTCTGCTTCGAGGCAACCATCACATGAACAGCTGGCCTTTACCCAGGCCCTTGCACCTTGCTATGTATGCCCTGGAGATAGCTGAACACGAATTAAAAATATGAGCTAAAATAAACCTCTCCATCATAATATAGGTGTTGGGTGTTTTGTCACAGCAGCAAGGAAAGTGACTAAGACAAATTTCGATACCAGATATGTAGTGTCATTGCTGTGACAAACCTGACCATGTAATGTGTTTCACAGGAGAAGTTTGGAAAGCTTTGGAGATGTGTAGCTTGATAGGAGATTTGGGTCAAATTTCAGAACACCAGAATGCTGATAGCAGTCAGTGAAGACCAGACTCAGGAGATTGCACTTAGGAACAAGTACTCCAATCACAGGTGGACTCCGGACCATGTGGATTATGCCCTGGAAGAAAATATATTAACATTTTGCTCATGTCCTAACACTGAGGGAGTCTGGAATTAAGGGTGGCATTGATGAGAAAGTGGCTAAAGCAAATGTGTTATATTTTTGTTGTCTAATTGGTCTTACTTCAATCTTTTATATAAACTTTACTGTCGTACTTCATTTTTATGTGCTAATACTTATGTGTAAATTGGACCTCAAATGCCACCTTTTATAATTTGATTCTTTAAATCAAAACTAATCCCTTTCTCTTCTGTAAATATGTTAATTCATCACATTTTAACAAATATTTATTAAAGATCTAATGTATGCATTATGGTATATAAACATGGAAGATATGGCCCATGCATTTATGGAGATCATATTCCATTAATTTAAAAGTCAATGAGATAGTAAACCACAGACTTTTGGAGTCTAATAAAGCTAATACTTTTAAAAATTCAGTGCAACAGATTGCAGTGGTGTGGGGACGAGTGGAGGATGGGAGTTCATGCTGTGCGTCCCTGCAATGCCTCCTGGAGGGCAGATGCCTGGAAGACAGTGAGTTCCTGCTCTGGGACTGGAACCAGACAGTGGGACTCGTGGAAGACAGTTCACACTCAGGGCCTCCTCCATTACCCTCCCCAGACAGCAGGGCCGGCTGGAAGATTGTAAGACTGAAGGGAATCCTGAGACCCAGGGCAACAGCCTGACACATAGACATACATTCACATTTTGAGAGCAAGTAATCAGCAAGGTCAGTAACATGGAAGTATCTGAAGTGGCAGCTAGGAGATAGAATTTGCACTCTGGAGAACTCCACTGACAGAAGAGCAGTCCCAGCCCCTACCTCCAGAGGTCAAGGCCAGCTCCATACCCAGCACGTCCCTGGGATGTAACACGGACATTATCACAGAACTGTAAATACCAGAAGAAAGTAGGTTCTTGGGATTGCTATAAAGAACCAACTACATCTGGAGGGTATTACTGAGGAATAGATATCTCCTTGCCTCTTTGAGAGAGGCTTCAATGCTGGTGGTAAAGCTGTGCATCATGGGAGGTTGGTGGGCATCAAAATAGAAGGCAAAATAAAAGAAAAAAGAGAGGCTGACAAATGGCAAGATGCGGAGGCAGGGTGTGGACCCAGACCCTCCAGCCATCCAGGACAGGCCAGGAACTCAATGAAATGGATGAAATTTAAAGTCAAACACTGGAACTTTCTGAAATGATAACAACAGAAGCAAAAAAAAAAGTGGAAAAGGCTACAGCGAAAATGATCTCTCAAGTACAAAAAGAAATGATGCTTAAAATCAAACATCATAGAGAATACACAAATAAAAGAATATATAAACTTAGAAGAAGATGGAAACAAAAAATGCCCAACAGAAGAGAAAGACGGAATTCATGAAACAGATGCAAACATGATCCAGGAGATTAAAACATCCACTAAAAGTATAGGCAACAGATTGAACAAAAGAAAGTATAGCATTGCAGGTCTTGAAGACAGTATTGTAGTTAGTAATTATGAAAAGAAAGATATCTCAAAAATAGCAAGAGACCATGAGAAATCAATCCAACAGCTACTAGACAAGGCAAAGAAGAACAACACAATATTGGCTGGCGTCATTGAGGAAGCTGGAGAAAGCACAAATTCCATAACACTCATAAATACAGATGCACCTAATGTAGGAGCACCCAACTAGATAAGAAAGTGATCGATAGACTTGACAAATCAAGTGAGCAATAACACAGTTGTAACAGAAGACCTCTACCCCCTTGTCACATAAAGACATCAACTAGACAGAAAATCAACAAAAAAATGCCAGAGATGAACCAAACTTGTGAACAGATGGAGTCAATAGGAAGAAGCTATGCTCTGAAGCCTCACCACCATCCAGCACTCTAGGAACCGCAGATTGGAGGAACCCAGGTGCCTAGTTCAAATCACCATACTAAGGGACTGGCAGCAAATGTAGGAGACATCCAGGGTACAGCAATGACTGATTAGGAGGAACGTACGAAAATGTCAAGACAAAGGAGCAAAATATACTCTCAGCCCACAAGAGCAAGTTCGGGAGACACAGATATAGTACAAATTAGAAGTCACTCATCTGAAATTTCTGAAAAGATAACAACTGAAGTAAAGAGGCAACTTAGTGCTTGTATTGTTTGGTTAATTTTACACACCTATGTCTGATGGTCTGGACAGCTATTTTGAAAAAAAGAGGCATTACAGTAGCCATTGTTAATTTTCTATTAAGTTGCTTTGAAGTCCTGTGTTGTTTTCATTGTTTTGTTTTGTTTGATTTTGTTATGCCTGATGGAATGGGCAACTATTTTGAAGAAAACAAGATATATTATGGTAGCCATTTCCTATTATCTTTTTTTGCAGTTCTGTAAAGCTTTCATTGTTTTGTTTTGATTGGCTTTATTCTGTCTTATTTTGTTTGGTTTTATTCTCTTAAAAATTAAATAATGGAACTTAGGACAATGAGAAATCCAGCAACCAGCTTTCCACCCTGGGAAGTGGCTGTGGTCTGGCAAGTTGCAGCCACCCCAGGGCAAGAAGCAACAGTGTTTCCTGAGATCCACTCCATGTTGGAACTTAGGGCGCTGAGAAATCCAGCAACCAGCCTGTCACCTACTAGTGTGCAAGCTGCAAATCAAACATGCCATCCCCCCTCTCCCTGTTAGCAAGTGGGAGCCAGAGATCTGAGCATCTCTTGGGAGGTTGACTATATGTAATATAGCAAATAAGGTGGATTCCTTCTATTATCTCTTTGAAGGCAAATATTTTTTATCACTGTTTTGCTTTGTCCTGATTAATGATATTGCTCTATTCAATATTCTGTTTTGATAAGTTCTATAATATTCTGTATTTCTTTTGATTTTGCTATACCTAATTGAAAGAACAACTATGGTGAAGATAATGAGATATACAATGATACCTATTACTGTTATCCCAGTAACCTGTTGTGAAGTCTTATACCAATTTC